>ONZP01000272.1:0-60189 GCA_900312805.1 Fusarium torulosum
TTTTCTTTTCTTTTTCTTTTTCTTACCCATCTTAATTATGGCATAAGTTTCCCGCTGACGACATGGGAGTCCAGCCTGGCCCGAGTTTAATAAATCCAGAGCCAACACAACCTGCAGGTCTCGCACTCCTCGATCACATTAAGCAACTGGTAGCTGCATGTCTGCGGAGCATACCCAACCTAGAACTATCACACAACAAATACGAATCCATTTCCCAAACTATCACACCAGAAATCCAAACTATTTTATCCACCATTTTTCAGCGCAAAGTAGACCTAGCGCGACCGGACCAGGTGAAGCTGAAAAAGAGGAGCGCTCTGCTTACAGAGAAAGAACGTCTCGACCACGATTTCCAAGCCACGTGCAGGGATGCGCTGGTGGCGTATGAGCGCGACGTCGACAACTCGGTAAAATCTCTCATCAGCAACCTCGCCAACCTTTTTGCAACATACAAAGAGGCCCGGTTCCTCAATAGCGGTGACATGATAGGCAATACTGATCCCGTTCATCTCGCGCGAGATGGCCCGCCGGGCTTAGAACCGCCACAGTCGCCCTGCAGATCGCGTCTGAAAATAAAGACCAGGGGCGCTACATTTACGGCCAACAGATATGGTGTTTTTGAGGTCCGGCTTACGTGGTCTCGACAATAAATTCTTTCTTAAGCTAATCATTCCAACAGACACAAAAGAGAAAGAGAGATGATGATTTTCATAGTAGCCAGAAGCGAACGCGGCTCGAAAGCACAAGAAAATCAATGCATTACGATGCCGTCTACCAAAACAGCCGAGCCGTCAAGAAGCATATCATCGTCCGGAGGCCAGAAGACATTTCTCGTCCAGGCAGATATTACATCATTCGGTGCGACCGACACAATGTCAGCTTCAATGAGAATCCACTACAGGCGGCTTCGACGCATCTTCGGATGAAGCACAAGTCCATCAAGACTTTTACTCATGATTCTGTGGTCGACCATTTAGGCTGTGAAGTCATGGGTTGCGATGATGAGAAACTCGAGGAAAACAACTCTGCAGCAAGGAAGGCTTTCGAAAGAGGAGATGAGGGACCAACCGGCGACAACATCAGGGTTCGCAATAGGTCATGTTCACCTGAGCCGCAACAACGCAAGAAACCTAATGTCCAGAGTTTGAAAGTTTACGGGTCTAAAGGCAGAAGGACAAGGCGTTCGAAGCGTCACACTGATCAGCAAGACGACTCAAGTCACAAAGTCGATTTGATACCCGGCAGAGTTTACATCATATACTGGACCGAATCCAAACAATGGTTTGCTGGGGTTCTTCTCCCGCTCCAGGACCTGGGGTCTATTGGTATACAGGATTCCATCGAGAAGATAGGTCTGCTTAAGAGCCTACCGGATTGCCACCAATACGACACCTCGGATATGTCGTTTTCATGGACTAAGGGCTATGAAGACGGCGGACCCATGAGTTCGGAACAACACTTCGCTTTCGTGTTCTTTGAGGGTGTTAAGTTCCCCGAAGAGAGCCACGTAGCGTGGATTCCGATTCATGATATCAAGGAGTGGGATGAAGAGCAGGCGCAGATGATCGAGCATAGCGAGCAGGCACTCGACTATTTGAGGGCCCAGGAAGAGAACAAGCCGCGAGAGCTTGGGAGTAATGACGAGATTCGAGATTCAGCAAATGGTAAGTTCTGCCAGCAGCGCGGTGAAAAATCTCTCACAGGATGTCTTGTCTGCACAGATTCGGAGGATGAGCTCAGTCTGCTTGAACCTCAATCTCCTCTGGCTGAATCTTCAGTAGATCCACCGCCTACACAAACCAACGACCGCATCACGCCCGACACAGCCGAAGAGCCAGAACCGACCGAGTTGGAACAATCACGAAAGGAAGAATTGCGACAAGCAGAAATACGGCAAGAAGAATTGCGAAAGGAGGAAATGCGAAAAGAAGCTGCTGCCGAAACCGAGGAGTTTTTCCGGAAGCAAGCCCTACTCGAAGAGCAAGACGAAGATGTTATTATGGATACCCAGGAAGACGATACCGAACCTATTCCTACAGTTACACAAGGAGAAAGCCCTGAAGAAGTAGACGATGTGCTTCAACTGCAAGAGGACAAAGACCAAGATATCGTCATGAACACGCAGGAAGATACAGTCGAAAGTCACCCAGAGCGGAGAAATGAGGAAGAGCTTGTCATTACGTTGGGACAAGTAGACGAGATCGACGCAGAAATGGTGGTTGAAACCCAAGACTCGATCCCTATCACTCAGGAGCAAGGTTCTCCGGAAGAAGTCAACGATGTGCCGGACGAAAACGGCCAGGAGATGGTAATTGACACTCGAGAGGACAAATCTGATACTACTGCCCAGGAAAAGGAATCTGAAGATTTTGCCAATGAACCTCAGAAAGGCGAAAATGTCGAAAAGATGGAGGAACATCGCCCGCAAATGTTCATTGACACCCCTGAGGACACAGCTGAAGATCTTCCTCCGCAGGGCGACCCCGCAGATCAACATGATAGCCCGTCAAGAGAGCCAAGTCTGCCCTGCAGACCAAATCTGAACCGTTTGTCTTCTGCTGACCTGGCGAACTTGCTTTCGGAGTGTGAGGACCTGGAGATGCACATGTCGCAATCTGAGCAGCCAGGCGTAAACGAAAGCCCACCCGTCTTGAGTACCGCCAAGCCAACTCCATCTGCTACGATGGAGGTTGATGCTTTGGATAGCGAGCAAGATGATGACCTGACTCCAAGTCCACTCGCTGATATCGGTTTGCCTTGTGGAAAGACATCTCAACGACTCACCCCATATGCTGAAATGGGCGAAAAGGCCTCCTCGCCCCCCTGCACTTCAAATTCCCCACAATACCAAAAGGCTACCAGGCAGAATAGTACATTAACCCCCGAACCTGACCCAAAGCTTCTAGCGAGTGAGCCTTCGGCTGTTCAAGGCCCAGTGGAGGAGTCCGAAACGAATAAACAACCAGAAACACTCACTCCAACATTATCAGTATCACCAGTGTCAACGCGCCCCGAGACAAGCCAGGTACAACCTACAACGCAAGTGGCGGCATCTGCAAAAATTCCGTTTCGTGGTTTGAGGGCGCCAGAACACCAAATGACAGAAGAACCAGCACCACAACGCACGGTACCGTCGAATGTCCCCCAAGCAGTTGGAGTACAAATACCACCGTCAGTGCCGGCCTCTTCACGACAGTCATCGGTTAATATTCCTCCTCGCAACATTGGATATCTTCAACACCCGCACGCACAAGTCGTACAGTCACAACAACAGGCAACACAAGATACACACAGACGACATCTCGCAACCCCCCGACACCCCGAGCCTATTGCAGAATCACCTAGACGGTCTGATTTCCGACACGACTCTACGGTTTCAAAAGACTTGGCACCGCAACCTGTTTCTTCGCCGGGTCAAGCAACAACAGAGGTTCTGCCTTCCTGGTTCATCACTGGAGAGTATCCGGCTTCGCGGCCGCTGCCTACCATGCGACAGTCCCCCAAACAAGTTGCCCAACCTCGTCCAACCAGTGAAGCAACGACAAGTCAATATCCAAGCACAGGAATTCCTGCGTCAGCGCCTACAGTAGCACAACAACCAGTATCACGGCGGATATCTTCATATCGACTCCCTTCTATCCAAGTCCCGCAATATACACGAGTAGGCTCAGCCTCGAAACCTCTACCGTCCCCAACACAACCTGGATCAGCTCGACGTGAATCTGTAACTTCAGACCTTTCAGCGCCACAATCGATGTCACCGCCTCAACACTCTCCAGCGGCTCAGCGAGATTCTGCAGCCCTGTATCAAACAGCATCACAACTGATGCCCTCCCCTCGACAATATGCCATGGAGATCTCCCGACCTACCTCTATCGTCCAAAGCCAACCAACATCACACGTCATGGCATCACCTAGAATCGCTGCCATGAGTATATCGCGTCCTGGATCCGTGATCTTGTGTCCCCCGCCATCCCAAACGTCGCAACCGCCCTCACCGCGGCGGTCGGGAATGAATATTTCCCGTCCTGGGTCCGTGGTTCAGAACATTGCAGCACCACAAGTGATGCCTTCCCCCAGGCAATCAGCACGCGAGGTTCTGTGGCCTAGTACAACAGTTCGGAGTCCATCTTATGTATCACCGTACCAACCCAGCACGGAGCTTCCCCGCCCACATACTCAAGCATACGAACACCAAACCTCACAGATAGCGGCTTCTCCAAGACAAAGAGCAATGTCCATTTCTCGACCTGGCTCTGCTAACCAACACCTTGTCTCGCACATTGCGCCTTCACCACGCTTGACAGAAATGGAGCTCGCCAGACCGAACACTTTCGACTATAGGCATCAATTACCTCTGATGGCATCTCCGCGTCCGGCACCAATGAGCTTTTCTAGATCTGGTTCCGTAGTGCAGGCAAATGCAGCTTCACAAGTCAGGGAGTTACCACGAGCCACGATGGAACCCCCCCAACCTAATTCCATAGCCTACGGGATCCCAAGGTCGCCGATGATGCCTTCACCTCGGCAGATGGCAAGTAGTCTTTCTAGACCTGATTCTACTAGGCAGGGATATCCAGCTTCGCAGGTAACAGAATCACCTCTACAGCCGTCCATGACTTTGCCTCGACCGAATACCGCTCACGGCCAGCTGCCATCGTCGCCATATCAAGCTGCAAGGGGTCTTCATCGACCAGGTACCTCCCTCGATATGCAACATCCACCAACCGCCTCGTCGCCCCAGATGTCACAAACGGGGTTCCCCCAAGCAAAACCGAGGATGAATAACCGTGGTTCTTTCCAAGGCGGTCCATTGCCGCTCCCAATTCCTTCCGCGAATAACTACGTGCCAACCGCCCCAGAGGCGCACCGCTCTTCACGACCCAGACAAGAGCCGGCTTCGCATAGCAACGAATCGCGCAGGCATTCTTATAGCGCATCCCCAGTTTACGACCAGCCTTATTCCTACCAAAGCCAGTCCCAAGCCATGGAGTTGACACCGAGATCATACCAACCAGCGTACCAACCCGCAAATGCAAAGAATTTCGATGTCGGCCCTGCTCCGCTTCTTTCGAGTTTACCTCCCCATATCGCAGATCTGTTGCTCCAACGAACTGGTTTCACTTGGCAAAAGCATCCCGATTACCAACCGAGCGATTTTATCAACTACGAAGGCCAATACCAATGTCCTTTTTGCAGGATAAGGATATCGAAAGCCGGGACCTTTGTCGATCATTTGCAGAAGTTGTGTCCAAGTACGGACAAGTTGTCTCAAGCAAAGAAGCCTAGAGCCCTTCGTCGTTGAACTGGATGTCTTGGTCATTGTGAAATCACCAACTATTATCGACAGGGGTTGCGTTTGAAAGACTACGAGCTGATCATTATATGCGTTCAATTAGTAATGAAGGATGTGGAAATTAGGGTCACATCTCAACCAGAATTATATTATTATTTGCTTTAAAATGGAGTTTGGGTGTTATGACTGGTACCAGCGAAGGCATTCTGGTCTCGTGCCAGGGATGGAAACGCAACGATAGTATAGAAATATGGCCATCATGTGGTATCATGTATTAATAAAATGGTCGGCACTGTTCATCATCATTCCCTTCTGTTAAAAGTCTTAAGCTCTGAGTAAGACTAAGCGATCAGAGGGTAATCAAAGATTATCTTATCGTGAAAGTTTACTATCGCTGTATATAAACAGGAGACATTATCAGTTCAAAAGCATAATCAAGTGATGCATTATAGAACTTATCAACAGGCTAATGATTAGTGACAACTAGGAGGTATACGCCACCAGATAAAAATAGAGATCGCTTTGCACGCTGCCCTACTTGTCCTGCGCCTTACTGTTTACCTCCCCTCCTTCGACGCCAGGAATGTCAAGCCCCAACTGAGCTGTATCCCACCCTTGCCTCTGGAGATATTCACGGAACTTTCGATCTTCCAGAGTAATGGTGTCCTGGCCAACATGCGGGATGAAAAAGAACACAATCAAAGCTGAGAGAAGACATAGACTTGAGGAGACGAAGAAGGGATACTGGGCGCTTTGGGTTTCGTTGCCGCCGGCGGCTTGGATATGCGGGAACACGTAAGTACCGACAAAGGCACCGATTTTGCCGACGGCTGCTGCGATACCGTAGTATCGTCCTCGGACACCAGTGGCGCAGGTCTTTGCTGCAAGAAGACCGATGTTGTTGCCGGGTCCCAGCTCACCGAGGGCTTGGAAGATCCCGAATACCACAGCGAAAGCGGCGATTTGACCAGAGATTTTGTCGTACACGCCGGCCATGATGAAGCCAACGATAGCCTGAAGTGTAACGCCGAGGATAAGAGTGTATCGAGGGCCGATCCAGTCACTGACAAATGCACCAATCAAAGTACCTGGTAGATAAAACATGTTGACGACGGTGTTCCAGCCAAAGACAGTAGTGAGATTGGCCCCATCACCATAGATTCCGGAAAGGATGGACGACGAATAGATACCGAAGGCGTAGGATGAGAACTGTCATCGTTAGCGGGATTCTAGCTTCGATATTCGGCAAGACTTACATTGTAGAGAAACCACACCAGACTGACACAGAACAGTCTAAACCAGTAGTAACGCAGCACAAGCCAGTAGGGAGTCTGTCGTCTCATCGATTCCTGAGCGAACTCTTCGGGCTCCTTGAGTCTCAGCCGGAGGACGAACAGAACAAGAGGAAAGACAACACCAATGCCTAGACTAGTTCTCCAGATAGTGCTGAAGTTGCCGTTGTGGCAGGCAGCGGCAACAACATCTACTGAATGTTAGCAATGTTCTACGGAGCAGGAATCAGGCGGGCTAACAAGGTACAAAAGCACCAATGACGAAGCCGAAGTCGATCATTGAGTTTGTGAATAGGATGAACCATCGGTTTCTCGTTCCCTTTTTCATCTGACCACTCGATTCTGCGCAGCCAACACTACCCGCCGGGTATTCACCTGTAAACCATCAACATCACGCACATACAGATTGAAAGAGTAAGTTGCGTTACCTCCGATACCAATGCCGACAAAGAATCTCCAGGCAGTCAGCATGTTGAACATTCCAACGGCTTGCCCGTGCCAGTAGGACCCAGCTGCCAGAGCGGTAAAAATAATGAGGATAACAGTAGACACCATCAGCGTATTGGTGCGCGACCAGTGATCAGCGAGGAAACCAAAGACAAGCTGTCCGACAACCGTCCCGACAAAGGCGATGTCGGAAACGAACTTGAAGGCTGTTGATGTGGTGTAAACCTCTCCATATTGCCTCTTGAGTATGGTGTTGACGGAACCAATAACCTGATCGCGTTAGGAGAGTCACAATAGCGTCTTCACAGTGGTTCTCACGTTGTTGATGTAGCCATCAGAAAAAAGACCGGCACCGCAAGCAAAGACTGGAAGAACGGTCTCAATCCAAGGTCTTTGCGGGATGTCGTCGCGCGGTACATGGACATCATCATTGTGGGGAGCTTCATCTGAGGCGTCGCCCTCAAGTTTCTTGTTGAAACCCAGCATCATGAAGAAAGCACGTGGATTTAACTGGTCACAATAGAATTCGGTTGGGCTGCTGTGATTAAAAGTGCATGCCTAGTCACTGTTATATGAGACAAAGGATAAAAAAGTCCCCAGGTCACGTTTGTTATAATCAGGAGTGATGATGCCTCGGGTAAGTTAAAAGGCTCGGTGTCACAGGATCAGTAGACTTTAAAAAGAAATGACGACCCATGGTATCAGTGAGGTAATACAATCAATCTGAAGGCAGATAAGCTCGCTGTGGAACAAACGGCATCTATCTTGGGGGAGGAGGTAGGCTATCGCCAACCAACAGCCACTCTCCACCCAGCCCAGATCCTTTTTAGCAGCTCGTAAGGAGAGGAGCAGGCCTACCAATGATAATTATTACGTACACGTGGACAGCGGTCTTTGCTACTACACGACAGCTAGACAAAAGAGCAAAAGAGAGAGAGCGCGCACCGGACGTAACCGAGCGGGACTCCCCCCTGCCGTGGAATTGACTTTGGAGTTTGGATGATGCACATGGAATCCTTCTGAGCAAATCGGCCGTCGATCAGATACCGAGTTGGGCTTTTGTGGCGCCAGCCGCGTTTTGCAGCTCGGCTCAGAATTGCCGGGGGACTAAACAGCTGCTGATGGATTGGAACTGCACTGTCAGAGCGCCAGGGCTAGGACGGATATGTTAGGTGGACGAGGGCGGTAAAGCCGTTGGTTTCATTATCAGCTGTCATTTTTCGCAACTTTAGCGATGGCACGTTTCTTTTACTGTGGATGAGGGAGATTGTAGATATGTTAATTAAGAGGGGCTTGGCATGGAGAATGGCCGGGGAAAGGCCATTGCTTGTCTGAGCTCAGGGCTAGTGAATAGCTAATTTTGAAAAGGGAAGCTTCACGAATACTGCGTATGGCTTGGATTGCCACATGTACTGTAAATGCTCAGCACAAGATGATAGCTCCTCGTTGTTGTTGGTGATGGGAGACAATTGCCTTGGTCACACGACCAGTTGCTGCAAGGAGCTCTTTCGGGATATTCATGATTGGACAGGTTGGTGCAGCACACATCTTGTCGTTTTCTCATGGGGTGCTCAGTATATAATGCCTCAAATTTTGACACACGTCATCCAGCAGCCTCTATAGCTCAGTGGTACGAGCGTCGCACTTGTAATGCGAAGGTCCATCGTTCAATCCGGTGTGGAGGCATGCATCACTTTTGCATTTTTGTTTCTGTCCTTTTTATTCAGGGATAGATTGGAATGATTACAATCATGTCGTATGTGCTGAGCAAAAGTGCAATGGTCATAGTATTACTTCTTGGGTCCCTTCGGACATGGTGCGCTTTTTTGTACAGGCTCTATCTCGTTCTTGTGGCTTTTGTTTAAAAGAATACAACTCTATATCTACCTCTGTATACCAAAGTCTCGATCTATCTATCACGTCGATACTCTAGTCTGATACTTTCAAAGGGTATACACGAGCTTTCCGCCGCTAACCTTGTTGGCCCTCAACTCATCCATACCCTTCATGATTCCCTCAAAACCACTGCCACCGCGATTGACAAATGTTTGAGGTGCCTTTAGCTTACCTTCTTCTAAGAGCTGGCGAGCTATCTCCCAGAACTTCTTGGCAAACTCAAACTCATCAAGCTTGGGGGGTGTCTCCTCTCCCTTGACGAAACGTTCGCCAAAGATAGAGTACATAAGGGTAACGTGAGGCCCATCCACGTTTGGGTTGACGTCCAGCAATTCCTCCTTTTTAACGGGCATGATGGTGGCATATTTGCCTCCTTCGGTACTAAGAGATCCAGCGCTGATTGCCGCACCGTTACCCGTGCAGTCCCAGGCAAGCTTCAAGGAGTTGTTGGTGTACTTGCGGATCTCTTCTGCAACATTGGATGATTTGTAATCGAACACAGCTTCGGCTCCAAGAGATTTGAGATAGTCGAAGTTGTGTGGTGAAGCTGTCGCAACAACTCTCATTCCTGACAGTTTGGCAAATTGGATGCCATAGATACCAGTTGCAGTGCTTCCGCCGTAGATGAGAACAAAGTCATCACTTTTCTTCGCATGTGTTGGCAGTGGTAAACCCAACGTCTTGTAAAGACCTTGACCCTGTATGGAGAATCAGCCCTGTCCTTTTATGTCTGGTGAACTCATGCATACCACAGTAGCGATCGAAATACCGAGGGTCGCAGCATCCTCGTCAGTCACATTATCTGGTGTCTTGATTTGAACATCACCCTTCGCCACAATGTACTCTGCAAACGCTCCATTTTCGTGCTGAGTCCGGTCACTAGAACTTGTTAGAACAGTACACATGGACGTTTTGAGCTGTACCAACCCTCCGTGGACTACTCCACTAATTCGATCGCCCTTCTTGAAAGGCTTCGTGACTTTACTTCCGACCTCTTCGACGATTCCAGCATAGTCACATCCCGCTCTCGAGCCAGTGTCGGCAATACCAAAGTCGATATGTTTCCAATCTGTGGGATTAACACCCACGGCATTCACCTTAACAAGCACATAATCGTCCCGGAGCTTGGGCTTGGGAACCTCTTGAATAGCGGCTTTGCCCTTCTCGACGAACACGATGGCCTTGGTAGTCATGATTAAAGTTGGAATTAGTGCTTAAGATGTCGGTTGAGGGGCGGTTGAGGATGATGAAGCAACATCTTGTAGGAGTCTCAAAGGATCATTTATACTCGTAAATGGCGCCATGGTTGAAAATTGGAGATGGTTAATTGAAACGCTAATTGGCTCTTTGATTGTTGAAGTGTATCTCAATGCTATGCCGTGGACTTCAGATTACCAATCTAACTTTATTAATCATGTGCGGGGCTCAGAAGTAGCACCTAGCCAGTCCGAGGCTAACCAGGGTTTAGGAACGGCAGAGACGTCAAATCGTGAGCCGTCATCATTCGCAGATTATGTGATCAAGCCGACGCGAGCTCATAAGCCGAAGCCCATGAGCGCATTCTCACGCTATCTGGTAGCTATGGCGATGGACCCTGAAAATCTCATAACAGTGGCGCCCTTGTCGTTCTTCAAGATACCATTCCCACTCAACAATTGTTCCACAATGTCACCAACAGCATCTTGCCAGTTCTCTTCATCCTCTTGGAGCCATCCTGACGGTAAGATACCCAAATAGCTCCAAGCCAGCTGTGCCCATCGCTTCATATCTGGGATCGTTATATAAGCATCTTTGTGGTAGATCTTTGTACTGGCAGAGTCGAATCCTGCTTCTTCCAGAGCCCGCTTCATGTGTTCCTCCTCAAAGGACATGTCTTGGAGCAGCAGTGGCAGAGGGCAGTCCTCTCCACGTGTGCGCCGATGGGCATGTTTGATAGCATCGACATGAGGCATGTCATTCCACGTAGAAACCATAGCGATGCCCCCAGGCTTGAGAGTCCGAAAGACTTCTTTCAAGCCAGGCTTGGCAACATCCATGGAATGGAAAGCGATGTTGTTAAATGAATGGGTGAAATGATTGTCAGGAAATTGGAGAGCCTATGTTTGCTGTCAGTAGTGATGGGGATAATGGTAGTGTCAACTAACCCTAGCATCCATCACCTGTGCCTTCAGAGGCCACTTGTTCAGCCGGGCAGCCTGCTCGCAACCCATCACAAATTGTGGGTTGATATCAGTTGCGTTGATCTCGAAGCCTCCTGAAGACGGTGAAGCCTTTGCCAGTATGGCTTGAGAAACAACCGCAGCTCCACAGGCGTTATCGTGGATGATATCGGTGGACTCAATGGGGGGGATTAGACCAAGGGCATAATCAATGATGGTTTCGCTGACGTTGCCCATTAGTTCGGCCAAATGCGAGGCCTCGTATTGGGTCACTTGTTTGGGTTGGAATACTGAGGACATAGTGATTCGCGATTAGTCAATATTGCTGGTTAATTTGGTATTGACCAAAGAATAATGCATCTCGAGGGTGACGGTAGTATTTAAGAAAAACATGGCATGAACTTGAGTGAGAGTGAGAGAGTGAGAGTGAGAGTGAGAGTGCTATTGTAAGCTGATGTGAGGTCAGACGTATTATGCCTAGGCATGTCTTTGGAGAAAGTTTGGGGTTTCTTATATGACATGAGTATTTGCTAGTAATGTAAGGCTGATTTCTGTGATACAGAGGGCCTGATCGAGGCCAAAATGGTAGGTAGTATGGATAGGCTGGAAAGCGCGGGTAAATAAAGCCCCGTTGTTTCCGATAACAAGGTAGATACTGATCTATGGGCTTATCGACTGGCTATATGATCCTTTGCACGGAAAAGACGGCAAGCTATGCTGCCTCGAGACCCTATCGACGGTTCAAAGGTCCAATGTCCGATCAGACATCATGCCATGTGGGTGAACGAAATGGGGCTACGGAGCCATTTCTGAGCACACCAGCCAATCTGCACAGCCCAATTTCAAGTTTGTCACTATTCACGTTTATAGTTAACTTAAAAGAGACCCATGTCGTTTACCCAGAAAACATGGTCTCTCAAGCGTTAGCGCTTACATCCTCAGCGCTGTTCTACCGGATAATCTCAAAAGCATTTTCTCCCCTCCCACGTAGCATCGTTTTGCTAACCCTCTTAACTGCAAATCTCACAAAGTCAAAACCATACGAAATGGATGCCTCACCAGAACTATTTGTCACGCTTCCCAGTCGCGTCCGAATCTGCTACCAGACATTTGGCGATCCGTCAGACCCTGCTGTTATCCTTGTCCCAGGAAATGGTGGTGGGATGCTCACCTGGGCGGAAGGTCTTATTGCCAAGCTGCAATCTGCCGACAATGGCAAGAAATACTTCGTGATCCGTTTTGATCAGCGAGACACAGGTCTTTCCACCGAGTTTCCTGTGCCTGCATTTTATTCTATTGGGGACATGGCGAGCGATGTGGAGGGGCTGGCTGACCACCTTAACCTCAGCGACCCCTCCAAAGGCTTCCATATCCTCGGTCTCAGTAAAGGTGGCCCAATAGCGTACACTGTCGCTGCACGCAGACCTGAGCAGGTCAAAACCCTCACACTCATGTTCACGTCTCCAGGCGTGACCGCCGAGCTGCCCATCAAGGATGGCCTCAGTCTCGGTTTTCAACCAACGCTGGCAGGTTTCGGAAATTACAAGGAATCATTCATCAAGTCAGGGATGAAACTCTATGACGCCCTTACCACACAGCCTGACGAAGAAGAAAGGAAAGAGATGCTGGAGATGGTGACACGAATGACGGAACGGGACATGAAAGGCGGCACACTGTACAGCAAGGCGGCGAATCACGGCGCTGCGTCACACGAAAAAGACGGCTGGCCAGGGGTAGACACACTCCAGAAGATCAAGTGCCCGACCACGGTGGTACAAGCAGGCAAGGACCAGGTCTTCGGCGAGATTCACGGTGAGGCGCTCGTCAAAGCTATACCAGGCAGTGTTGATTACGTCTTGTGGGAAGATGTTGGTCACGAGCTGCCCCGACGAATCTGGGGACGAATGGCCGATATGCTTCATGATTTCTGGGAGAACAATGAGGGTGCTGGGGTGGTTGATACTAGCACAGAGTAAAATACTACGATTGGGGAGCGACACGGATTGATTGACTTGTTCAATCGCGGTATGACTGAGGTGACACTTGGAACACTACGTATATATTAGGCGGTGATGTATTCCGACTTGATACGTTTCCCGCTGAATATTCAAATAAACCTAAAAAACATCGCATATATAATCTGTGACGCCCGCAGCTAGCGAGGTACGAGGGACAACGATTAATGATTACATAGCTTTTTCAATATCTCGGCGAGATAGATCAAGGGTACACAGATAAAAAGTACAGCTTCTTTCCCCACGTTAGGACGTCATATACAATACTTTCAAACAATCTGTATATCGATAAGACTACAGAAGCCGATATCATACTTTGACCTTGGAATAAGTATGTATGGTATGTATGAAGTAACTGTTGGCTTCGTAGAGAACGAAGCCTCCTAGTCTCTGTTAGAGCGGGATTTATCTTGTGCTAAGCACCTGATTCAGCAGTAGAATTTCTAAACGAAGCAAAGCCGGCTATACCTCCTAGTCCCGATCTCTGACGAGGTCAGTTGACCCACGTTGTTGGTGATTCACAGGGATAGAGTGCCTATGCATTCAGTTTTCGTCTGTTCCGAACAGTGTTAATCAGAGTCTTGGCGATGGTATAAGGCGAGTCAGTATTTCCAGGCTGAAGGTAAGCCTGTCCCTTCAATATTCCCAGCCACTTTCACCGCAAGTATTCTGAACATTGCCTAGCTTCTCAACATGCGATTCAGTCCTATCCTTGGGCTTGCGATGCCCTTCGTCGCCGCAAAGACTTCGTACGACGGCTGGAAGGCGTTTTCTGTTACCACAGACAATTCCAATGAGAACATGGCCGCTCTTCTTCAAGACCTCAACTACGTGACGCTTAGTTGCGAAAGCCACCGAGACACCCTCGAAATCGCAGTACCTCCAGCAAAACTTGCTGGTTTCGAAGCTCTTGATATGAACGCTACAGTTATCAGCCATGATCTGGGAGCCGAGATTGCCGAGGAGGGAAAGTTTGAACACTACTATCGTCGGAAGTCCCAGTCAAGACATTTAAGTTGAAGGCTAACATTTCCTAGATACACCAAAAGGTCGCGGCTTCAAAGCTATGTTACCCAACAAATCCTACTTCAATTCTTATCACAGTTTTGACCAGCACACCCAATTTCTCTCGGATCTGCAGGCCTCGTTCAAAAAGAACTCCGAGATTTTTGTTGCCGGTCCAAGCGTACAGAAGAGAGACATTCGGGGTATTCATTTGTGGGGCAATGGCGGGAAAGGACAAAATCCTGCCATCATTTGGCATGGGAATGTGCATGCCCGTGAGTGGATAAGCGGCATGGTGAGTGAAGCCCTTCCATGAAGGACGCGAAATGTGTTCTGACTGTATCACAGACAGTTGAGTACCTGGCATACAAGATCATTCAAGGCTACCAGAAGAAAGATTCTCTAATTCAGGCTACGCTTAACAACTTCGACTTTTACATCTTACCAATCGTGAACCCGGACGGTAAGTCTTAACTCTTAAGCATGGAGAAAATCGTAATACTCATGTGTACGGCGCAGGCTTTGTTTATACGACAACAGATGACCGCCTTTGGCGCAAGAACCGCCAGAAGGGTGCCCACAAAACTTGCGTTGGCACTGACATCAACCGAAACTGGCCCTACAAGTGGGATATTCCAGGCGGCTCCTCGGCCGATCCTTGCGATGAGACATTTCGCGGACGCAAACCTGGCGACACGCCCGAGAACAAAGCTCTACTTAATCATACCATGACCATCTCCCAGACCTCTGGTATCCGATCCTACGTCGACTGGCACTCTTACAGCCAACTCATTCTGCTACCTTATGGCTACGACTGCTCCATCAATGCAACCAATGTTGCCGGGCAGATGCAGCTAGCTGAGGGAGTTTCAGACGCAATTTGGAACGTCAACGGGTTGGAATTTGACTATGGCCCTACTTGTCAGACTATCTATCAGACTTCAGGTTCAAGCCTGGATTGGGTCTTTGATGTGGCCAAGGCCGATCTTTCTTGGGGGATTGAGTTGCGGCCAAACATGCTCCGAGGTAACGGCTTCGTTGTACCGCCCAAGCAGATTAGCGAATCTGGTGAGGAGATCTGGGCGGGTATGAGGTATCTGTTTAAGAGCCTTTAAGGGAGCTTGGGTTGGAAGACATCGGGGTTAGGCTGGAGGAATGGAGACCACCGGGTTTAGCTAGGGCTCTACCGTAGTGCTTATGATGCAACCAGAACCGTTGCTTTACTTGACTACAAAAATGATATCAGCTAGTGGCTTATCCAACAGACATGAAAATACATAACTCCTACCCAACGAGCTTCGCCACACTTGGAGCTGAGGAGGCCTGCGAGGAGTTCATCTCGACAAGGCTTCAGGAGTATCGTCTTTGCAAGGGGAACGTATAGATACAAGTCAGAGACAAGAACTTCCATTGCCACTATGCCGACAATAGATTAAAATTCGGTGAGATGTGGTTCGCAAGATCTGGGCAATGAACACCATTCCAAGCTTTTCACAACAAAGAACCCTGTGCCTATCTCTGCCTTCACGAAGGATCTGCAGTGGATATCCGGCCAAGAACCACCGTTAAAAAGCGGAATGAGGATGCCCACAATATCCATGCAAGACCTAATAAGGTGGGTTAGTCGAAGAAGGAAATTAACCAATGGAAAGTAATACTCCCCCAGGGTTAGAGTAACGAATGTTGCCATAAGCTTGGCACAGTTGTGAGGCCTTTATCAGGTGCTTCCATACTGACAGGTCACATGAATATTGGCATCGCCGATCCTAACGGAGTGGGTTGATTGTCTGTATGGTTGCCATCTCTAAGGAGTATAAACTAGGAAGCTAGGACTCTCTGTGACGATCCTGTCTCGGCATATTAGCCCCGATGATCCGAGCCCAATAACAATGGCAGACACCCGGCTGTCCGCAGGAAGACTTCCAAGCCACCGGCAGGTCATTTGTCTCGGAGATTTTTCAAGATTAAGTTTAAGGCTAGCCGTTACGCTGTCGCCCCAACTCTATCACATTCGTCGATTGTGATTGCCAGCAAATTCAAGACAACAGTTCACAGAAAGAGATGCAACGCGGCATGTCGTGACTTTGTGAATTGACGTATCTTGGATACCACAAATAAAAATGGAATATATTTTTAATTTGATGCAATGGTTTGAAACAAGAGGATCGAATTATCAGCTGGTGGTAGGAAAGCTTGATCAGAGCTGAAAGTCACATCTCCACTTACTTGAGACTAGACTTGCCGAATACAGGTTGCTGCAGCAGAAGTCTCACAAACCCCCTCAGATTTAGAAACTTAATGGCTCTAAATAGTCTATTAATCAATCTCACGACATCTGATTTGGCGCCGTTGAGCTTGGCCGGCCGGAGCTACGTATGTATTCGACTGGCAACGTCAGCGGGTGGCCCGCGACGGGCCGTTCAATCTAGATCCCGGAGGTTAAATTCCTTAAAGTTTCTCCTTCAGTATGAGCTAAAAGCCAGGCTCCGACTTCCGGAATGCCGTTCAGCGGATATCCACTGGCCCAGTCCCCGGGCCACTCACGATGACATATCCGAGACACTGGAGTCGCCAGCCGCTTTCTTCGTGACCTGAACTTTAAGACATACTGACACGGCAGTTTCCGCATGTTCCCTTTTGGATTACTTGCAGGCTCTTCTGGCTGAGATGCAGATATTCATGGCGTTGTTATGTGATTCGGAGGATATCCCTAGTCATGTAGGTTGGTGGTGACAGCGCAGGGCTACATATGCTTCTCAAACAAAACCAAAGCAGGGATATCCCATTTCGTCAAGATGTCATCTGTGATCTACCTTGCAGCAAAGATCGACACAGGAGGCTTCATGATCGCTTCTCAAATAGAGTAGCGATCAGTTGTGGTCCGGGATTTGCATTCCTTGTCTCCAGCTTACTACTACATTCAGCAGCTAATGTTCCAGTGCTCTTCTTCCTGTAACATCCACGTGTGACAACGTTGAACCAAGACGTTAGCCCGCTTGCAGATCACAATACGAGTGACACATTGTTGGATTGATTGGCTTGCGGGTGAAGGGTAACCAAAGGGTTCAATGTCTGGCGTAAGACGATTGTACCAACTTTGACGTACGTGAGTCAAAGGTTTAGTTATTGATCCTGACCTCAAGAAGAGGGAGCCGGAGATGTATCACGTCTCCGCAAAACAACATGCACGAAATCTTAGAATATCACAACAAAAGCCTTTGGTCACGTTCGATTTAGGATTCAGGCAAAAACCGTTTTCACCGCTCCGTAGGGGAGTACGCCAAGGGCCGACTCCTGCAGTCTTTGTCACAATGAACTATCATATCAGAGCATAGGAATACACCCTCCGGCATGTACAGACGATCAACCGTTGACGTTTTGTTTTCACGACGCCTCTGACATAGAAGGCATCCAAAGGTCTCCGAATGACAAGATTGAGCGTTAGAACTGCCCTTTAGAGATATCACATACCAGACATCTCATGCTGCCGTACCTAAACGGAAGGGCAAGCCCACTTTGAAGGAATCCCCATCTGGACTATTGGTCAGTCTGACAGCTACCTGTGTCAACCGGTTGAGACTTGTCGTCAGTTGGTATTATGCATGCTCCCGTCTCAGTAAGGGACCTGGGACAGTTTCAACA
This sequence comes from Fusarium torulosum, assembly GCA_900312805.1. Classification (NCBI taxonomy): domain Eukaryota; kingdom Fungi; phylum Ascomycota; class Sordariomycetes; order Hypocreales; family Nectriaceae; genus Fusarium; species Fusarium torulosum. Next base: position 17,753 of record ONZP01000272.1, read on the forward strand.
CTGTAACATCAGTAGTTCCAAGATTGTTGAGCCAGACAAGAGAAGGTGTCTTGAGACTATCATCCTAGGACTTGAGTTCTAACGATCCCCAAAGTCTATAAAAGACCTCGACCATCCCTCTCCTTTTCTCTATCACCAGCACTCACAATCACACTCTTCCATCACAACCACTACACAATCAACACTCTCAATTTTCAGATCTTTCAGATCCCCTCAAACATCATCAACATGAAGCCTTCCATGATCATCGCTCTCCCCGCCCTTGCCCTCGCGGCTGCCAGCCCCGTCCAGGTTGAGGAGCGACAGGCCCCAGGCCTCGATCTCACTTGCGTTAGCAAGATCACTGGACTCACTGCCTGCGCCCCTTCTGCCCCTAACCTACAAAACCCATTGTTCATTATCCAGCTCGTTACATGGTAAGTCCTTTGGTGATAGCATTTCGAACACAAGATTATCGACTAACACACCGTAGCCCTATCCAGGTTATTGCCGCTGTTGTTGCCTGCGTCCTTTAGGCGCTTACTCGAACCACAATATTCACTTCTTGAAGGAACTGGTTGAAATACAGTGGTGTTGTGGAGAAAACGCCTCAACCATAGAACAGACACTTGAATTGACAATCTTTTGAGGCAAAACCTGAATCCTGAAACTGTGATATTATGGTGCATGGTTTGTCGATAGGAGTTGCCTATCTACGAATAAGCTTTGCAAGTTATTGCGTCCTATTTACATCACTTTGTATCCTGATCAAGTCAGCAACTGCGACAAGAACATGATGGAAACTCTTCTAGTAGCAGTTCAGCTGCCAAGAATTAACTTTGGTGGTTCTGTGAGGTTCTATGGCCCGAGGCAGGGATTGAGCCTCTAAATTGTGGCAAATTTAGCGCTCAGCCACAACACCCTCCGGGTTTCGTAAATATTTTTCGGAAATCTTTCCACATTCCCATATCCGTGACAATTCCTATCAACGCTCTACAACCGCTACAAAAATGTCACAAAAGACCGTACATCTAACCACCAGCGCACTCAAATCCTGGATCGAGGAAGTTAAGACGGGCGAACCAGTCCATCAGTTGTTCCTCGTAGGCGTCCACGATGAGGATGGAGAAAGATACCTACGCGAACCCCCTGGGACGCGTGAGGAACTGGTTGATCTACTTACACAAGCCTTCAATATTCTTATGAAAGGCGGTGGAAACCCTCTCAGTTACCTTGGCTTGAGGATAGACAGTGCTGGTCCGCTCACACCTGGCCACCAGATCCAAATCAAGACTGAGCTAGAGGCCCGGTCTACTTCGAAGAGTGCATGGCAATGCTCGATTGATACTTTCTTTATTGCTATGCAGGCGTTGGCTGCGAGTAAATTGCAGATCGAAAAGCTTAATTTGCTTAATGATGAAGACATGAAACTCTTTGCCTTGCCCAGCGATCAACTCAATATTATTGACTGGGACAATCCCGATATCGGCCACGCATTGGCGGCTCTCAAGACACTGCGGGTCAATATCTCAACCCCAGTATATGCGTTCCATCAGATCGATGGTGAAGGAGGGTCTCCAGACTGGTTGGACAGAGTCACCGAATTGACAGCGTGTCAGATTCGGGCCGACATAGAGAAAGAAAGCAATTTCGATGGTCTTGCGAAGTTCATCGCGAAATGTCCCCAACTCGACGACTTTGAATACCGCTGGCTTGGAATTCCTCTCCCTGGTCTGAAGGAGTTGCAGGGATTAAAGTTTCCCGGCTGGAAGATCCTATACCTCTTGACGCAACTACCCAACCTCCCCAAACTCAGGCGATGCGCTTTCCGGAACCAGATTACCAGAGACACCGATGTCCTCGAATTTCTCAAGCGTACGAAGCCAGACGAACTATTCTTTGGCCCCATGTGGCTCGACCCTGGAAAGTACCAGCCCATCTTCGACTATTGTAACAGCAAAGAAGCAAACATGACAAAGCTTTTTGCCAAGGGGCCCCTTTACCAGCTAGCCCGACCGGATCTCGGACAAGTCCATTTCCAGCGTCAAGAGTACGATGAAGATGCCCAGTGCAGTCCCCATTTGCGAAGGGAGGGTGATGTAGTTCAGCGACCTATTCATTTCCATATCGATCCACAGGGCTTCGTTGAGCCTGGATCGACATATTGCGATCTGGTACTTGACGAGGGTATGGTCAGTACTTTCTAGACAAGCCAACAATCACAGTTCGCTGGCCCAGATTAGCTCCAGAAGAGTTTGGTATTGATCCGACAACCGTCAAAACCGAAGCATCTACAATCTCAGAATGCAATATAACTTCGCCTTGATTGTAGGATACTTCAATACAAATGCTTCCCACTACTAATCCTCAGTTTCTCTCATGTCTTGAAGTCTCTGTATCGGCCCCTCACAGCATATTCGAGTCCTGTAACAGTATTATTGACTTGTGATAGCACGACAAGTGAAATGGTGTGAAGTGGAAGTGGAAATGAAACGCGTTTGAACCTGACAGTTTTATCCTGTCTCTCTGCACATCTGGCATCAGTGCTTTACCTTGAACGTAGAAGAAGTGAATGCAGTCGATATCATACCAAAGCGCGCGCATGCGGTACCAGTGACAAGACGAACTGATTGATGTTTGAGTGTTCGAAGGGCTGTTGGAATGTCAAGTCACTGATATTGCCATGGAGCATCTGTCCTAGATCAATGGTCGCATGAAAAATCACCACGTCAAGTCTGCATTCCAAATTGATGTCTTGGGACTGATCATCCCCCCTCATTGCCTTACCAACTCCCGAGTCGATCGCCGAGGAGGAACGTGGAGACGATCTGTTTCCCCGCAGACGAGTCCCGTACTAAGACGCCGACTCGAAGATCTCGGCATCGGCAAGCAGCAAGTGGGGGTCGGAAGCCGGGTCATTTACCACTGCCTGGGTAATTTTTGGTTCTATAGATTCGGATCTGTCTATGACGGCGGTTTGGGGAACTAGGTGCAGAGAAATCACCAAAGTCATTTTTAAACAGGACGCGTTCCTCAATTCTGTTGAACATAAGTCGATTACTCGCATTCATCAACACCACTCTTGATTATGACTATTTCATCAAATATGCCGAAGTCATTCGAGATTGCTATCATTGGGGGCGGCATTGCCGGGCTCACCCTCGCTATCGCCCTGCACCATCGAAATATCCCCGTTATTCTCTACGAACGAGCTGACAACTTTCACGAAATCGGGGCCGGCGTCTCATTCACTCCGAATGCGGTGCAAGCGATGAAGATTTGCCATCTGGGTATTCATGATGCATTTCATAAAGTCTGCACTTGGAACGCCTGGGAGTCCAAGAGTAAGACCTGGTTCGACTTCCTCGACGGTACCACTGAGGCCGACGAGGTAGCCTTCACCATCAAGACTTCTTTGGGCCAGACTGGTGTGCACAGAGCTCACTTCCTTGATGAGCTTGTTCACCTACTGCCTTCAGACAAGGTGCAGTTTGGCAAGCATATCGACAAAGCTGAAGAGGACTCAAATGGAAAAATACGGATGAGCTTTTCCGACGGTTCAACCGCATACGCCGATGCCGTGATCGGCTGCGATGGTATTGGGTCTCGCGTTCGCAGGATTATTGTAGGTGAGAACCATCCATCGGCACGGCCAGGTTATTCCCACAAGTACGCGTATCGTGGTTTGGTGCCTATGGACCAGGCCATCAAAGCAGTGGGGGAAGAGAGAGCACGCAATGCGTGTATGCACGTTAGTCGTTGAGCTCCTGCTACATCCCGCGATACTAACAGATTTAGATGGGACCCGATGGCCACGTCTTGACGTTTCAGGTGAACCATGGCGAGAAACTCAATATCGTCGCCTTTCGTACAGATCCCAATGAATGGAGTGACCCTAACAAGATGACAAAAACTGCGCATCGACAAGACGCTCTGGATGACTTCAAGGGCTACAACAGCCTTGTAAGAAATCTTCTTAAACTCACAGAAGAGACACTCAGTGTGGTACGTACACTCTTTCTACAGACACAATAACGCCTACTAACACAAACAGTGGGCTATTTTCGATACATGCGACAACCCGGTTTCGACATTCTACAAAGGCCGAATAGCCATTCTTGGTGACGCTGCCCACGCAACTAGTCCTCATCACGGTGCCGGCGCCGGATTTTGTATAGAAGATAGCGCCGTCATGGCAGAACTGCTCGCCGACGAACGTGTACAGAGCCCGTCAGATGTCGAGGCCGCGTTTGCGGCGTTCGATGCGTCAAGGAGAGAGAGGACCCAATGGCTTGTAGAGAGCAGTAGATTCGTTGGAGATGCCTACGAGTGGCGAGCGAAGGGTGTGGGAAAGGATATCCCACGAATCGAGCAGGAGATCAGCGAGAGAATCGCGGTCATTTCTAACCTCGAGATTGCAAAGTCCTGCGAGATGGCGAGAGAATTGTTGAGGGAGAAGCAAGCTTAGCGAGTATATCTTTTTTTAACAATTTGCCATCATAAATGAAAGAATATACAAGACACCTACCTGACATATTGAATAGAAATAGTATAGTACACCCAGAACACACAAAGCTCAAAGACATGTGATATATATTATGTCTTTCACATGGCTGATTTCTGACGCACCAGATCACATCATATCCCAGCCTCCTCCAGCTCTATACATAACATATTAGTTATGGGCCAAACCGCATCAGTTGCATACTTACCTAAATGAATACTGATCCCTCTTCGCCTTGGAAAACTTGGTTATGTCGTACTGGTCACCACCAAGCTTAGCTCGAGCGCCTCCAATGTGCTTGGCAGTATAAGCCTTGACCTATAAGCACGTTAGCTGTCCACTCTCGGCAAACGAATCATTAGGTATATACCTTGGCAGGCCAGCTGACTTTATCCCATCTCTTCATCTTCTTAGCCCTCTTGTCACGGTTATCAACAATCTCATCGTAAGCCTTGTCAAAATTGTACGGAGCGGCGAGCTGCACACCGGCTTCTTCGGCAAGGTCAATAACCTTGTAGATCCAAGAGCAGCACTCCTCGGAGAACTCGTAGTCGATTTGTTCACGACCCCATCTGATGAGCATGAAAAGGACTGTGCCGAGGTTTCGGATATCCGAGTCGGGCTTGAAGACATCTTGCTTCTTGAGCGTGTCGATGGTGGCGAGGGTGAGATAACCGACCATCTCGCTGATACTCTCGCACTTCTCGGGGTCATCACACACTGGAAGTGTCAGTATTTAATACGCATGGTTGGGGATCAAAGATGCTTACTCATGTAGTCAATCAGACCGCTTCGAAGGACCATAGCCATGCCCTCGACCTCAGGCCAGATATCACGGTAACTGGCGTTCGGCTTGAAGACTGAACCAAACTGCGCAAACTTATACCAGTAAGCTGACTCGTCTCAACTTGAAGTCTTGGGGGCCACTTACGATGTTCTCCATCACCTCATGCATGCCGTAGCCGGTGAAGTCATTGTAGATGTGCATGTCAAACTCATCCTGGTTGCGCTTGAGGGCCTCTTGCTGCCACCAGTCACAGCGATCGATACCGCGCATGGTGAAAGACCAAGGCCAGTCTGGGTGGAGTGAAGCGAGCTTATCGTAGGGCTTTTCTTTGTCGTCATCCTTGTCGTTGCCCTCACCTTGTTCGTCTTCATCGTCTTCGTCATCCTCATCCTCCTCATCTTCATCTTCATTTTCATTCTCGACACGAGCGCGTTCTGACCTAGGGATGGGATAACAGACAAAGTCCCAGTCATCGGCACCCTCATCGTCAGCAACGGTGTCATCTTGCTTCATAGCCTCGTCCCTCATCTTCCACTTGGCTGCTGGAAGCTTGAGGGCCTTCTTGTTAGCCTCAAGCCAAGGACCGTGATCCTCCCACCACTTGCGACTACCCAAGGTCATGGCGCGGTCGGGAATCGCGTCAATGCCAGCAACCCATCCTGACGGTATTGGAAGATTTTCAATGACTTTTGCCTCCGCGCACTCACGGGGCAGATACTGAGGCATCATAGCCTCTGAGTTGGGGCCTCTAGAAATGCGACGCTTACGCGAACCTTTGGGCCCTGTAGAGCTTTCGCCTTGCTCTTCTGCTGGCGCATCCTTGGTTCGTGCACTCTTAGACGCGGGTTGGTTGGCGTCAGCGTCATCGTGAGCGCGCTTGTTGGAGGTTTTGGTGGATTTTTTGGGCGGCATGTTAGATCTGATTGTGGTGATCAAGATAGAGACGCGACGCTACGTCACGAAATTGCGAGGGGCATCTTTCATTTAAGGGCTTCAAACTCAAAGTCTTCAGCCATGGTGTGACTGACGTTATCGCAGCCACAAAAAGCAAATCGTGGTGCTTATCACACGCGCGTCAGTCAGGCTACCCTGGAGAACGACGCGTCAATACCACGACCAGGTGAATCTCCTAATAATTGAAGGAAACGACCAAATAGGCATTGGAGTATTGTGGTAATTTGGGCTTCTGAGATTGATTGTATCGGCTTTTTGCGGCAGTCCCGCCGATAGGGGTGAGAAATACCAACCTTCTGGAATAAATCTGATGATTGACATAAAGCAAGGTGACCACTCGGCAGCTGATTGGAGACATCAACAAACCGCATCGAACAATTGGTTATAGACACAGTGCAAGCTAAGATTTATTTGTCAGGGATTACAATCGAAAACATCAGCCCCTAATTGCATCCATAATATCTTTACGTTACTTAACCTCTCCACAGTTCAACTGCACCAGACTTGATGTTAGCTTCACATTCCTAAAGCCAGAATTCGACAGGCCTACCTTTCATTCCAAGTGCCTCAGCCTCCTGGATGACTGCCTTAGGGATATGATCTTCCAAACTCTCATTCTCTGGTTTCCAGCCGAGAACATGCTCAGCTCTTTGAGCACCACTACGCGCATTGGTACCCAGCAGGACAGATCCGCGGGGAACAAGGCGGTCCATTTCTTCGGCACCGACCTCGTCCACCTCTTCGCTCGGGATGAGATTGAAGTCACTAGCAGCGATAGCTACTCGTCGCGAAATCTCGCCGAATGACTAGATAATCTGTCAGTGGGGATACAACCCCATGGCTCATTTGCAGAACTTACCAGCTCCCCTGCACCAGTAAAGAAAACGCTGTTTGCGCCCCAGATATCATCATCCTGGTTGCCCTCGGCTGCCTTCTCAACCAGCAGAAGAAAGATGCGACTCAAGTCCGCGAGGTGGATATTGCCCCATCGACTCTCACCAGCACCGACTCGAACTCCCCGTTTGCGGTTAAGTACTGCCCTGGCCAGGTCGGGAATCTGCATGCTGCGCTGGTTGCCGGGCCCGCGGCCTTGCCCATAGATGATGGGAGGAACGACGAGTGCAGTCTTAACAGATGACTGCTGTTCTTTAACTGAGAATATGTAGTTGTCCACAGCGCGGTTGGGATATTGCTTGATGTACGACTTGATGGAATCAATGCCGGTGAGATCATTGTGGATGACATCATTACCAGAACCAAAAACCCACGACTTGTCGGCAAGTTCACCAGCTGCCAATGCACTGGCGCCGGAAATCTGTATGTAGTAGGGCGGTTTAGAACCCTCTGGCTTGCTCGAGAGAGCCTCGTAGATTGTTTGGACACTTTTTAGATGGCCTGTAGCTGCTAGGTCTGCAAGAATGGTGCCTCAGTAAATGCACGCCTTGATGAGTCAATTGACGATAGGCGACGCAACTTACGGACCACCACATCAGCATCATTGGCTTCTTGGGCGATGATGTCTGTGTCATCAAGTCCTCCGTTGACAATTTGTACCTGGCTGTATTCTTTCGTGATGGCTGCGCCTTTGCTGGCATCTCTAACCAACGCTCGCACCTGGTATTCTGGGTGCGACTTGAGTAGTACATGGAGAACATCGCCGCCGATGTACCCTGAAGCGCCGGTACTGATAGTGAAGGTGATCAGCAGAAGTCATTAACAAAAGATATGGATTTTGCACTGACAGGAAGATCTTGGTCATGATTGATCACGCTGAGGAGAAAGTTGCGATGGATGTTAATGCTTGGTGTGCGCCAGTTCTACAGACGAATACACATGATTAAATGCACGATGACTGTGAACTCGTAATCAGTCACGCCGTGGTGCAACCATTTCGGGAAGGTCTTCCCTGACTTGCGTGCTTCATAAGCATCCATGAAGCTGAGATGCTCAATACAGAAAATGGCCTTCTTTCTGCCAGAGTTCTGCTGTACTGGTAATCTGCATTTGTTACAGTGTATTTGATGCTGGGAGTTCTACGCCCTTCAGCCTATCGACCACTAAAGCTCGGCTAAATTAGCAAAAGTTCCAGTGGAGATCACTGAAAGCTGACTTATTAGGTAGCCCAGCTCCTCTACTCCGCGACTGGAATGCGATTGCGATGGCGATTGCAATTGTCTCTTTGTTTGTAGGATAAGTTTAGTGCAAGGTTCGATGTTTCGGAATAGCACACAATGACATAATATAGCTTTTTGGATCACAATGTTTGGGTAAGTTAACAACTGTCCGCTTCTATTCCACCTACAGTTACTCACGAGCTGCATCAGAGAGCAAGTCGAAAAGCCGAGCGGGCAGTTCATGACTTCATGCTTCCGTTGCCACAACCAACCCGGACCTGACGCTCCTGTAGTATGTCACGGCCTTCTTCAATGAACGAGTTGAAGGATCATTTATTCTTATTCTGCTAGCGCTTTGCAACATTGGGGGCAGCCTGATTAGTATCACAAGAACCCCCGCAAGCAGGACCCACAGTTCGGGACAAGAGATACCGAGTTATCATCCCCTCTCTCACCTCGGTCATGTCATCTTGTCGTGGTGTTTCCCATTAAATACCGCTTGGTGATCCATAATGCAAGGCTTCTCTTTGTTTTGTCCAAGTTTTAAGCATAAAATTAACCATGGCTGACAATCAGGCAACAAGGAAGCGATATGCCGTCGTGGGCACAGGCGGCCGCTCGAGTTTCTTCTACTCAGCTATTGCCACTGAATACAGCAAAACGTCTTGTATCGTGGCTCTTTGTGACACCAATCAGACTCGCATGAACTATGCCAACTCGAAGCTCCAATCGTTTGGACATGGCCAAGTTCCAACATTCCTCGCCAGCAACTTCGACCAGATGATCAAAGAAACTAAACCTGATGAGGTTATTGTTACAACAATGGACCGAACACATAACATATATATCGTCCGCGCCCTGGAGCTGGGCTGCAATGTTATTACTGAGAAGCCTATGACTATCGATGCCCCGAGGTGTAAGGAGATCTTCTCTGCAGTGGAGAGAACAGGCCAGAAAGTCCGGGTCACCTTCAACTACCGATACGCACCGCATAACACGAAAGTCTTCGAGTTGCTCAAGTCGGGTGCCATCGGCAAAGTCACAAGTGTGCATTTTGGTAAGAATGGCTGTCACGTCATGTCGAGAAGAAAGCTTGGCTAATTCGAACACAGAATGGATGCTCAACACAAGCCATGGAGCTGACTATTTCCGTCGCTGGCACCGAGACAAGCGCAACAGCGGCGGTCTTCTAGTACACAAGTCAACTCATCATTTTGATCTCGTCAACTTCTGGCTTCAGACTAGACCCCAAACCGTTTTCGCCACAGGGGATCTTAATTTCTACGGCAGAGAAAATGCAGAGAAGCGCGGTCAGACTGAGTTCTATACCCGTGCCCATGGCAGTGAAGTCGCCAAATCCGACCCATTCGCACTTCACCTTGACCAAAACCCTCAACTAAAGGCCATGTATCTCGATGCCGAGCATGAAGACAGCTACTACCGGGACCAGAGTGTTTTCGGTGACGGAATAAGCATCGAAGACACAATGAACGTCCTGGTCAAGTACCGCAACGGAGCCAGTCTTTCATACTCGCTAACAGCTTATGCGCCATGGGAGGGTTTTCGTGTCAGCTTCAACGGAACTGGCGGGCGACTAGAAGTTGAGATTGTTGAGAACAGCTACGTCAATTCTGGTGGTGACCAAGCTGCAGAGGGTTCTATCGAGAGCCGTAAGATCCTGCTACGCCCCCTGTTTGAGAAGCCACGAGAGATCAAAGTTGAGGAAGGTGTAGGTGCTCACGGAGGCGGAGATACTGTTTTACTAAACGACCTCTTTGGAACGCCGGTATCAGACGAGTATATGCGAGCAGCGAGTCATATTGACGGTGCTGCTTCTATACTTACTGGTATTGCGGCTAATAGGTCCATTGCGACAGGACAGGCGATTAACGTGGATGATATCTTGATGGTACCCGATTCTTAAAATCACTGATTTGAACAAAGCCATATTTACGCAAAAGTTAGCACGAGATCTAAGGATTTGCACAGATACGCCCCTTGACCCAGTAACCATCGTTCATGTTCTCTATTTTCAGTGTGACTTCCTTTCTCCATTGTACATGACTGTACGTTTGTGAACGACCTCGACCTCAACTTATCTTGGACCTTCACTTCCATAGGGTATCTTCCTTCGCAGCCCTGATCAGCCATTCCAGGCATACATAATCGATTCTTTTTGCGTGCACCGGTATCTTGAAGACAGAAACGTCGAGCAACCCCGATGGGTCATGAATATTTCCATCTCGAGTGTCAACCATTCGTGAACTGTACTCCTGATGGGCAACCACAATTTTGAGAGGATGGGCATAGGTGGAGTCGCCACCAAGATCCGAGTTCCATTCTCGGCCAGCAATGGCTTCCTTGATATTCCACGTCTCCCTTCGTAGTAGATAAGGCATTACAATCACCAGGTGTTCAACATTGCGGTGTCTGGCAACGTTGTACCAAAGTGCCTCTTCAGACAAATTAATTTTGAATCCAGCTACCCGGCGCAGCTTGGGCCATACACCGCAGATATCAAGCTCGCTTCTCCAGAACTCCAAGGACGGCAAGCCACCCAATGTGACCAGTTCTTCAAGATTGGGCAGTGCCTGCAGACCTTGTTGAAATGCGACGCTGAGATGCATTTCGGTGCTATATGAATGACCGATCTTACGGAAGGGCAAGTCAAGGATGAGGCGGCGCACAGAGCCACCAAGTTTGATCAAGACATCGCGAACTAACGCACAAGTTCGAACTAGTCGAATTTCCTTCTCACTTAGTCCGAAATAAATGGACGAGATTTCAGAGAGCGACATAGTCTTTGGAAGAGTCGAGGCCTGGCCGCTCTCCTCCAGTGTCTGTGAATAGGCAAGACATTTTAGAAACGCCTCAAGGCGAAGCTGTGAGTCAATGTGCACGCAGTGCTGTCGTAGGAATCGAGTTGCGGGTTCGTATGTAGCCCGACAAACTCTGGTCCAAGTGACCAGCAGCTGGATATCTGGGGTCGAGACACTGAGGATACGATTGGGTTGGCCTGGTGGGATTGAGTTTTCGAGTATCTGAAGAATGATCTCGAGAGGAATATGAAGGTTGCGCGTCATAGTTCAAAATGAATGGAAATATCGTCTATTTCTGGATGTATTGCGTAAGCTGACTCTATTGTGGTTGAGTGAAGCATTAAAAACATTGTCTGTTTATTGTTGCCTGCCAGGCTGCGAGTTAGAAGCTAACACATACCAGCGGAGGGCGGGGCAAACGAATCGTTCAGCGCAGGCAACTAAATTACTGGAATCAGCCGCACTGCAATCTTGACAAAGTATTACAGACATTATAAAGCGATAAACCTAGAGAATCGAGGAGCCGCAGACAGAGGTTGAATATGCCTTGGGAAATCGCTGAGCCTCTTGCCGATAGCCGTTTCGAAAAGACGCGCCTCCGGAGCAGGAGGCGCAGTGATCATTTACAGTGGCCGTGCTGACTAGCCCCCAATCGATCAACGGCTACGACCAGTAACAACAGTGCAGAGAGTGGAATGTGGAGCAGTAAACTAGTCCCCCAGGCAGCCGTTTAACGGGAGACAGCATGGATCGATATAAGGAGCACAAAACTCTGCCTGACATTCAGATCGAAGCATGTTTCTCATTTTGTAACGGCTTACCCAATAAACGCTAAAATAACTCGCCAACATGACTGTCAAAGCCTACAATTCCCCTCCAAGCTATGACTCTTGGTGGTACACCGACTCTGCTCGATACGAGTATATCAAGAGTGATCTCTTCTGGACGCTCGCCGTCCTTATTCTAGTTAACTTCTGGTGGTCAACCAAGCAAGTCGACTCATTCCCTGAAAAGGGCGAGGAGCCTGATACTGCCCCTGCCCAACCCGGCTTCTGGCTCAAACAACGCATTACATCACGCCTTCGCCAATATCTCGCCTTGTTGGTGTGCAGCTTGGCGTTTCCCCTTCAACTGCTTCACGGCTCATGGGTGCTCAAATCTGCGTGGCGGATTACCTTTGGGCTGGTCAAGCGTACATATCCTTCTATCAAGCCGCGCATACTCGGTTTCATTATCTACTCACCGATTACGGCCGTTGTATTAGCGGGGTGGGCTGTTGTTTTGGCTGGCGGTATTTTGATCATTGGAACTCAAATCTTGCTTTGGGTCAAGTTATGGCAGATGAAGCCGAGCACCACGTCGACTTCCCGCCCTAGGCAACTCAAGGACAAAGCTGATGGTGATGGAGATTGGGACGAAATAAAGGGAACCGAAATGGAGGACAGCAAGAACAAGTAATGGTTAGGAGAATGTGTCCCCCAAGTAAGGTTACACAGATAATCATCGTCTAAGTGAAGCGAGATTTCAATCCTAATTTGTTTTTCAAAATTGAAGTGCTTTGACATGAACAAGAATGTCCGACTCAAGGATTCATAGTTGCTTGCGAGTCTTCTTAAAGAACCTCGACGTATCCCCACAAGGTAGCTCAAATGGGAGAGCATCAGCGCACATAGAAGCAGCACAACTATAGTATCCCAACAGACCAGAAATGAACCCAAAGACACCAGCGGCCTTCATAAGACCTTTTGCGACCTCCAGCTTTCCATCAGCATGAGCAAAGTTTGAAGCAGCATCGAGCGTAAAGCAGAAGAAAATGGTCGTAAAGATGCCGAAAGAGACGAGATTGCTATGAAGCTGTTAGACGCTACACAATGGATATGTATCTTGGGTTACCTACATAGGAGCTGATCCCAGCATGAAGAAAAGGGTCAAGACTGCCCAGACTAAATGCCACGTCAGTCATTGAGAATATCCAAGGTTGGGCTGGACTTACTCAGGACGTAGAATCCCATAGCGTTAAAATATTCAGGAGTCGGGCCACCGTAAGACTCAAGAACGCCGAGAGACGGGCAAAGAATAACTCCGTAGCCACCGTAGAACACGGCTAAATCAAATCGTGAGTCTTGACGCTGTGTGCTTAAAAGGGGACAATGGGATCTTGGTATCGACTTACCATAAGCACTGAGGGCAGAGTAACCGAACGTGTTGCCTCGTGCCATCTCCCATTGTGCAGACACAAACATGCACAGACCAGCAGCCAAGCATAGGTTACCGATGAAGATAGTCTGAGTCTCGACACCACGGAAGCCCATCATGGACAAGGATAAGGTGAGTAGGGTTGTAGCAAATGTCCCCATAGCTAAAGGAGACTGTTGATAATACCCGGTTAGTAATATTTCAAGCCTTATTTATAGGGAGAAGCCTACAGGATTACCAAACTGTTGCCCAGGACTAAGAGTCGATGGAACAGGCGAGTGAGAGCGGATCTCTTCAATGCATTTGTTGGTCGCCATGCTGTCTTCGATGTACTTTGGAAGATTATCGCTACTAAAATTCGTCTGTAGACTGGAATATACATCTAGACGCACAACCTTGGCATGACGCTGGCTTTATAGGTAGTCTCCCTTGTCCCATTTTGCAAAATTATTTTTTTCTGTCTCGCATTTTCAGTCACCGCTCAACAGTTAGGTAACAATTATCCAATTTCAAGCCACCACTACGACCTCGCATCTAATAGCGTTGAGATGCACCAGGTAAAAACCAGACCCGTTAATTGTGGAGGAAACCCTTAGCTAATAAGTTTGCACCGGACCGGCTAAGTCTGGGCTAGTCCCCCGATTCCCCCCGGGTTCATGGAGCAATTTTGCGGGGTTGGTGTTTTCATGGGGTAATAGAGTATCACGGGGAATAGCAAAGAATGCAGGAAAAAGAAAAACAAAGACACTTGTGGGGAAGTAGATTAAAGCTAAGCCGTAACTAGCCTTTACGTTTCGTTGCTAGGAAATTACTGGAGGCTTTGCAAGACTGTGTCGCTTCTTATGCAAGTTATTATTGCATGAAAACGGTGGACGAGATATCAAGAGGAAGGTGTCGGGAGATTGATCTTTAGGCTCAGGTATGGCGAAGCCTGCCAACAGCTAGTCTAGCACATTAGGTCCCCAACTTTCTCGATGTCTTCACTATTAAAGGCCAGGCTATCATGAAGTGTGACAAAAATATACTCAATCAACTTCATAGCTGGATGCAGCAAAAGCGTGATTCCGCCCGGGATTAAACCGGGGACATTCTCGGTTTTGCTCTGAGATTTTGCACCAGCCAGGCTGTGAACGTCTGTCGTTTAGTTGCTCTCAGGCCATTGCAACGTCCCGTAGCAACTCCGAGTGGCGGATCGTTAGAAAGGTATAATCTTATCGATAAGATAATCTCATGGATGACGTATGTGGAACCTGCAAGATGACTGCTTAGTTCTGGGCCGCAAGAGAACGAACGATATGCTGAAAAACAAGGAAGCTGACTTGAGGCTTTGGGGGCAATATGTCTGATTGGCCAGTGGTTGATAATTTTCAAGTTGTCTTGGGTGCTGGAACAAGCCTCATTCGCCGTTTTCGTGATCACTTCTCGGATCGACGAGTTGCTGTGGTCGTTCTTGACTGTTATTCTGTATAATATAATGACATACCGCGCAACGTGCCTAAGGATATATATGTTTTTAACTCCTCTGTTGCTGCCATCGACCCCAACCCCGATTTTAATCTTTATTTATTAACAAAAGCCACCTTGACGACTCGTGATCAATTCGTCCAATCGTTCAGCCCCATCATGACACCGTTCAGACCACATCCATTACCTTTCACAAGCAAGGACCCGCGAATGCAGGATCCCAAGGGCGAAAATGTAGGTCCTGGCAACAATGGTCTCAGCCAGTTTTCTGACACAATCTTCTCTTGCCCTGTCGTGGTCGCCACTGAACCTGCGTATGCTCTCGCGAGACAGGTCAAAAAGATGAGAGAAAAGAGGGCCGACAAAAAGGCAGCTGAGAAGGAGAGGTCACCCGAGAATGCGGAGAAAGAGAAATGGCATGGCAAAGAGGACGAGTACGACGAGTCGGATAGCCGGGACAAGAGCACGGCCCCATCATCTGAGATGGAGAGGATGAACAAAGACAAACATGTTGAATCTTGGTCCAAGTTGCGGGTCTGTACGCCCGAATGTCCGGCCTATCACAAGGATCGGCGTTTGGCTCATGATACAAAGCAGCCACAGGAGCCTATCAGTTCTGGGGCTTCAATAGACTAGACGATACTCTGCATTGAAATGATCCAGAGAATTGATTTTGCGAAATGGGCGGGGTGTTGAGGCGACGGGAATTCTGGACATGTTCTGTTTCAAGGTATTTTAGCTTTGGCATGTTTATTGAGGTTAGCCAAAAAGCAACCAAACTATCATCTTCTGGAACAAAAGAGAGCTCAGGACCAAGCGATTATATCCTTGGCGTTGATGTTCTTTCATTGATAATCTTGAGATATATTCGACGATCAGCTCAGCAGGTAACTCACTGACAGCATCTGGAAGAAGAAACTTCAAAAATATCTATGTAGATCATGTATATGTTCATAGAGGCGTTAGAATATGTGACGCTAATATATACTATAGCACGTACAGCCCTAATTTCAATACCACGTTCCAGAAGTGTATCAAGCTGGGTGTTGTATTCCACAGCGCTACCAAACTAATACCAGGTATAATTAATGGATGGGAATAAAGGACAGCCGAGAAGTACATTCCTATCATAAATATGCTTTTTGTTTATTACATGTCTTTTCCATCGTACAGGCCGGTTTAGCTCCGCCACGAATATAGGCAGCAATGGATGGGTCTGACTCAAATGAGAGTCAGCCTTGGCCCCGCTTTGCTGCTGCAGTTTTACTACTTAACCTTGGCAAACAGTCGGCTCAGTGAAGAAAGGAGAACAAACTCAACATGTCTTCCTCTCAAGAAAATACACAGCTATCCGCTCGAGAGTCCCGCGTCATCGGCGCATTACTCGGTGTTCACGCCGGTGATTCGCTGGGTGCCACGCTCGAATTTGAATCTCATGAAGAAATCGCCCGTCAGTATCCCACCGGCCTGCGAGATATTGTCGGCGGTGGCCCCTTCGGCTGGACAGCTGGTCACGCAACAGACGACACTGATATGGCGCGTGGAGTTTTGCTGGCATATCATGACCACAATTGCCTCGGTGTTGGGGACGACGTTGCACGGCTAGCTGGCGATTACTTCATCAAGTGGCTGCGAGGTGACTGGCCAGGCAGACAACCAGGTACCTATCCAGATGACATCGGAGGCGCCACTTCCACAGGCTTGGAAATTTACGAAAAAATAAGAGATCCGGACCGTGCGGGAGCTGGTGAGGGAAATGCTGGAAATGGCAGTTTGATGCGATGCATTGCCACCGGCTTGTTCCAGCCTGACCCCGAAAAGTTGATAAAGGAGAGTCAGCGCATCAGCAAAATCACACACGACGACAAAAGATGCACAGTCGCATGTGCGGCCTACAACACGATTGTATCTAAGCTCATCAATCAAGTCAACCCCGCAGAGGCCATCGAGGCAGGCCTGACCGTTTCAAAGACTCTCGAAAGAACATCAACAGGGCCGGTCTACGAAGCAATCGAGCTCGGCAAGTCACTTGACGTTGCGAAAATGGCTAAGGAAGGACCTCCGCCAGAGTTGAAAGGTCAATTTGGTGGATTCGTTCTCGGATCCCTGAGCCTTGCCATCGCCGCACTTCTGGATAGTCGAAGTTTGGAGGATATCGTGGTTGATGTTGTTCGGATCGGACGGGATACAGACACAAACGCAGCAATAGCTGGTGGGCTTCTTGGTGCTAGGGATGGGTTAGCAGGTGTTCCTCAGCGCTGGGGATCGATTTTGCAGTTTGGTGACGAATTTGAGGAAGTAGCTTTGAAATTGTTGCGGAAACCTCAAGAATAGGGTATTTTACAGAATGCTCGATCTTTTACTTGGAGCGGGGGGAGTGAATAGTGAGTTATATCGCGTCAGGCTACTAAGGAAACAAAAAGTCAAACAATCAACCATTCGAATACAATGAATATGTGTCACAAGAGATGCGAAAGTAAAGTTTATTCGGTGAAAGACACTCAGCAGTCCTAGACTTGTGCTACTATATGGTCAAATGAGACCCTTCGAACGACAATATCTAAGTTTACTAACAGAGACCATAGCGGGAATGGCGAGTGTACTCAAACGCTATTTAGTGACAAAACCAGCGGCTATTACCCTCGGGTTTTCAACGAGGGATCCACGTGACAAATATTGCGGGGTTAGGTAATACACACAGCCATTATCCATGTACTCCTCCCCGGAGTTGCTTTTCCGCCTGCCATTCGCTTGTTATTCCAGTTCATCCCCTCACTTTTCCGTCTTGACAGCTCTCAATCGCATTACGCAAAACTTCTCCCCGCGTGCAGATAGACGTGTCATCGATGACCCCAGCGCGTCCCATCCTCCCGGCGCCTTCAGAAGATGGCAACAATGGCCATGTACCTAAGAAGCGGAAAAAGAGCACGGAGCGGGTCAGGGTGACCAGGGCGTGCGACGGATGCAAGAAGTAACACACAAATCCCGCGCATCTATTGGTGTGATCCCCGAAAGCTAATCTCTGATGTTTATGCCAGGCGTAAGATCAAATGCAATGGCATGCAGCCGTGCAAGTTCTGCACTCGGACAAGGGTCTCTTGTACTTTTGAATCAGCCTATGCCAGAGGTCGTTTGCCGGTTATACCATCTGCAGATGAGGCTGAACATGAGACAATAACCGTCTCGGCTGAGAACACAATGCCTGGGAGCCAGCAGAACAGCCCTGCAGATTTGAATCAGCAGTATATGGCAAACTCTTCCGGTGAATCTTCGAATCAGAATGTCGGACTACAGGATTATGGAATCTCATCGCATCTCCTGGCACCAGGGGCCACAAACTCGGGTGCTGTGACATCGGTGCAACAATCCCCTGAGCCATCTCAAGAGGATCTCCAGGGTCACTATATCGGGCCAGCCTCTGGTGTGTCATTTTTACTCAGGGTACAGAAGCGTATGCATGAAGCCATATCCTTTTCTGGGCCAGGAAGCATCTTTACATTCGGTGATGCACCCCTCCGCAACCCTGACTATGACCCAAATTTCTGCATGATGCTTCCAAAAGAAGATGCTCAGCGTTTGGTAGACCGCTACTTCGACTTCGCGATGCCAACTTACCGGTTTCTGCACCGACCTACGATCCAAGAATGGTTCGCTGAGTTCTACGAGACACTGGGGACTATGCGTGACCCCAACAATGCTGCCGCCAAGGTTGCGTTGCTCTTCATGATCTTGGCTCACGCTAGAGTCTACATGCCTGAGAACGACAGACCAGGGCCAGCCGATCTGAGGTAAGATACCTATCTGTCTAGGTTCGCTTTGTTTACTAAAAGACTGCATGAAGTTCTAGATATTATCTGGCAGCTGACCATCAACTTTCAAAGGAGAGTGGCTCAATACGCCTAACAAGTGTGCAAGCACGTCTTCTGCAATGCAACTATCTTGGTACTCAGTCTCGAGTGAACCACTGCTGGAGTCAGTTTGGCATTGTGACAAATTTGGCCCTGGCTATTGGGCTGAACCGTAACAAAAGACCTGGTGTTGTGAGCGGGATGAATTATATTGAGGTTGAGAGTCGGCGAAGAACCTTCTGGAGTGCTTATACACTGGATGCGTATCTCAGTGTATCTCTAGGTAGACCGCGCAACTTTCACGACGACGATATAGATACCGAGCTGCCTGCTTGTGTTGACGATAACGATATTACTAAGGATCACATAAATCTTGCTGGCTCTTCCAAGGGCTACTCGCTTATGCTCGCTCCGCTTGGGCACATGAAGTAAGCCATTGACACATTTGTAACTATATTCACTAACGCGCTGCCAGACTCGCCCGCATTATTGGCCATATCCTGCGGGCCCTGTATTCAGTCAAGCCTATATCCCTCAGCAGACGAGCAGAGGAGACTCAACAAATATCAAAAGACCTCGCGGAATGGCGAAGTGATATCTCCCAGTTCCTAGACGCTGATTACTTCAGCACTTCGTTTCTGGCTCCTATTGTCCAGCGACAACGCAATGTTCTCAACATGACCTACTGGCATGCTATAATCCTTACCCATCGACAAGCCGTCCTCAATAACTTCGCGCGGATCTCGAGACATAACCGGAGAGGGAGTGAAAACAATGCTTCGACGCAAGAGAGTGTTCAAAAGTGCCTCGAGGCTGCCATGGACACTGTCGCCTTGATCGAGGATATAGCAGGAAACGGGCAAATGTTCCGTGCGTTTTGGGTACGTCCAACCAACCTCTGCAGTAGTGAGAAGACACTAACCATCTATAGGTCACTGCATATTTCGCCTTCACTGCAGCTATGGTACTCTACATCTACGTCATCCAGAAATGGGCGTCTCCTCCCCAGACCTATATGGAATACTTCACAGCAGCCACGCGATGCCAATCTCACATGTCAACCATGGTTGAGAAAGGCTCGTTATCGGAGAGATACTGCTTCTTACTGGAAGAATTGAGGATCGAGGCGGTGCGCCAGATCAATAGAATGCATCCGTCCACCAACGCGTTTGGGGATTTAGAAGGACACTCCCACGAGAATGGTTTCCAATCTAGTATCATTCCTATGGATACCCCGAGTGACAAGACTTCGTACACGGATCTTATGGGAGAGAACGGAATGGACTACAATGGCATGTCTGGTGTTGATTTCTCAGGCTGGGGTCAGTTTGCTTCAATGATATCGTCGGGACTAGGGAATCTGGATGCATTTCTGGACGATGAGGTATTCAGACTGTAAGAAAGGGTTGTGATATGTGGTCTCATTACGCAGGATATTAAGAGCAAGTATGGCGGTGCCTCCATATTGAATATTCATAATTCTCACAATACTCTAAGCACATCTTGATCTATTGTCTGTGTGATGCTCAGCATCCAATCAATGGCCAGGATGAACGGATATAGGCTTACCTTTTCCAGCCACCGGCTCCAAAGCCGACGCATTGCGTCGGAAAAGCTCAACCGAGCACCCCTGTCCGGCTACAAATCCGTTGAAGGTCTCTAGACTCTTGTGATTGGAGCGGCAGCTGGGACACATTGCGTTAGATTCCACGCCCCCTCTTCCAGATTCCAACAGCTCGATAAAGTTCATACGTTATCAAGGGTACAATATTTATCCCGAGCCAACTTCACTAAAAAGCCCGAACAAACATTCCCGTGTACTTTCCCTTACCAGCAGAATCCCCAAAATGGCATCCGCAGTCTCAAAGCGCCTTGAAGGCAAGACAGTGCTCATCACTGGTGCATCCTCCGGCATCGGAAAGTCCACGGCTTTTGAATTCGCCCGCACCAGCCCCAAGAACCTCAAGTTGGTTTTGACGGCGCGCCGCATTGATACTCTTCGTCAGATTGCCGAGGATATTGTCAAAGAGGTCGGTGACGGCGTCAAGGTGCACCCTGTTCAGCTTGATGTGAGCAAACCGGAAGAGGTGCGCTCTTTTGTGAGCAAGCTCCCGGCCGAGTTCAGCGAGATCGATGTATTGGTGAACAATGCGTAAGTACCATCAACACACTTTGAGGCCATTTTGGCTAATGAGGCATATGCAGTGGTCTTGTTAAGGGTGTCGATAAGGCGCCCGAGATCAAGGAAGAGGACATCAACATCATGTTTGCTACCAACGTCACTGGTCTGATCAATGTCACACAAGCCGTCCTCCCCGGTATGCTTAAGCGCAACAATGGTGAGGGATCTGGCGACATCATCAACATTGGCTCCATCGCAGGCCGCGAGCCTTATGTTGGCGGAAGCATTTACTGTGCCACCAAGGCTGCCATCCACTCTTTTACCGAAAGTCTGCGCAAGGAGCTGATCTCCAAGCGTATCCGAGTTATCAGAGTCGACCCTGGCCAAGTTGAGACCGAGTTCTCAGTTGTGAGGTTCGGTGGCGACAAGTCAAAGGCCGATGCCGTCTATGCGTAAGTTATACCAAAGTTCAACCACAAATGGTGCAGATGCTAATCTTCGATAGTGGCTGCGAACCCTTGACTCCGGATGACATTGCCGAGACTATCGTATTTGCTGCTGGCAGGAGGGAAAATGTTGTTATTGCGGATACGTTGATATTCCCTAACCACCAGGCTGCGGCTACCATTATGCACAGGAAATCTACATAGAGTACGAAACAGACAAGACAATATAGACATGAAGAGCTTTCTATGACTCTAAATACGCTTTCACAATCAGCCACCAAGATTGTAGATTTCAATGACTTGATACGAGGAGGGCACAGTAATTTCTTGAATTTGGTCAACAAACATCTCACCTAGCTCCCTACTAAGTGGGGTTTACTGTCTATGTGCACTTCCATTAACAAGCCTATGTTCACCATCGGCTTACAGGTGGTGTAACTTCATTTCCACGTCTCATTTAGCAGTGTTATAGCCGCAAAAGCCATTGGTGGCTATTGAATCGTAGAAATTTAGAGTTGTACAGGGGCCAGTCACCCATCAAGGTTGATATGCGATGTGCTAACGATTACTGGCGTCACAAAGATCACATTTAGTCGTCTCACTGCCTCCTCCCGGGACAGGCCCTCGGCTAAGCAACCTTCGACTTGCGCATGATGTTTCCATAGATCTAGACAACTAGGCCAAGACCGGCGCAAATTCGTGGGGTAGTAGTAGTACCCCGTTCGGGTATTCGGATTTGTGCCAACATTTTGCGGGGGATCGGCAATGCCCACTCCCGCTTTTCGGAAAAGCCATCTACCTGCCACACTACGCCTGTCTTTTCCGTTATCTCTCCTCTGTCTTGAAACCCAGGGCGGATTTATCCAAGCAAATGACCTTTCCCGTAGCAATTATTCGGAGCGTGATCATGTTTAATGCGCATAATCCGCTTATCCTTGCGGTAGAGCCATCCGCGACCAAATAACCAAATTGGAACGATACGATTTGGTCAGAGTCATTAGAGAGTGGAGTTGTGGATCTAGATCGCAGCCGTAGTGATGAGCAACGGTCTCGTGGATAAGTCTTGAGGCAAACTTTCACATCCAAGTCTTAACTCAAAGCATTTAAGTAGTCAAACTCCTTCCTAAGCTCCTTTGCAGTGTTTAGCGCCTCTGTATGCCCAAATTTCCTTTCTGAACCCTGATCATCACAACTATCATGTCATCTCCCAAACCTCCTCCAAGCGGCGTTTGGGCGCCTGCGATCACCTTTTTTGACCAGGAAACAGACACATTGGAAACAGATGCTCAAGCGGCATACTACTCTTATCTATCCAAAACTGGCCTTGTTGGTCTAGTCGTCCTCGGCACTAATGCTGAAACGTTTCTGTTAACACAAGAAGAACGAAAGACATTGCTTCAAACAGCTCGCAGAGCATGTGGACCATCATTTCCCATCATGGCAGGGGTTGGTGGACACTCGACGAAGCAGGTCTTGGAGTACATCAACGATGCAGCCGATGCCGGAGCCAACTACGTCCTTCTTCTTCCTCCCGCTTACTTCGGCAAGCAGACAACACCAGAAGTGATAAATAACTTCTTTGACGATGTCGCCAAGAACAGTCAGCTCCCAATCGTCATTTACAACTTTCCCGTTGTCTGCAACGGCATCGACTTGGACTCCTCAACCATTGCCGCTCTGGCAAAGAAGCATAGGAACATTGTTGGTGTCAAGTTGACCTGCGGAGCCGTTGCCAAGATCACACGTCTTGCTGCCGAACTACCAGAGGAGCGCTTCTCGATATATGGTGGGCAGTCTGATTTCCTGATAGGAGGACTTGCTGCTGGTTCTCACGGCACCATTGCTGGGTTTGCCAACGTCGTCCCCAAGACAATTGTGCGCATCTACAACCTCTACCAAGAGGGCAAATTCCAAGAGGCCATGGCCCTACACAAGAAGGCAGCGCTGGCGGAACAACCCTGCAAGGCTGGAATTGCATCTGTAAAGTACGCAGCAACACTCAGCACAGCAAAGGCTGCGGGGATCAAGGGTGCTGCAGATAAGCTCAAGCCCAGACGGCCTTACGTGGAGCCTTCGGATGCTGCCAAGAAGGGCATTGAAGCGCAGATTTCAGAGATGTTGAGCTTCGAGGCCACTCTGAAGTCACCGGCAGAGAAGAAGCAAACAAATGGCACGGTGAATGGGATAAAGATCGAGGCTATGAATGGGACGCAGAATGGCGTAGAGGTACACTAGTCACATAAATTCTACAATACTATCTCACTACGGTACCATATTTGTCGCTATAGTACTACATAGTGTCTATTTAATTGACTTGCATAAAGTTGTGGTAGAAATCTGCCCTCAAGGTAAGCATATTCAACCCTGTCGACCTACCCAATCTAGATTTAGGCCCAGTCGCGGCTGACTTTCGACAAATTAGTGGCTCTAATGCGTTATTCTTTACTGCTGCGGGTTATTTATGCTCCCTGTATTGTTGAGCTAAAAACTGAGCGTATGTCTCAAGTTACGTATGACCGCTTACGAACAAACCTAGTTTCAGCTCCTATTAACATTACTACCTAACCCAGCAGTCAGCATTCCACTCGACAGAATCAACATAGTATTAAAGTTTAGCCACAAAACGTTCCCAGCTTTATTATTTACGCTTCGCCCTAAATAGAAAGGTTAGTATTTCTGATGTCTACCTTTTCCCTATAAAACAACCCACCCCTCTGTACATCCGACTTCATTTTGAGCATACTCCTGCCACCTTTTACAATAACTACATAAGATCCATGTCCTATAATTAGATTACCACGAAATGTCAAATGATAACCGTAACAACATGGCGGCCCTGCCTCAAGCTTCTACCCGCAAGACCCCTTCAACTTGGCGCTGGTGGCTACTCGGCCTTGCAGTTACTGCGCTCGCCATTTTCAGCCCTACATTTAGCTCCAGCTCAACACCGTTATGCCCTCAAGCACCGACCCATAACACTCAATCACAAGATCAACTAACGATCGACATGCTCAGGAATCTAAGCTCAGAGGGTTACCGGGAGAAAAGTATTCGACGGCTGAAAGGTGCTATTCAGATTCAAACGGTAGCATACGACGACATGGGTCCAGTCGACCAGGATCCCCGTTGGAAAGTCTTCGACGATTTTGCCGACTATCTACACACTGTGTTTCCCAGCCTCCATGGGAGACTCAAGCTGGAAAAGGTCAACCGTCATGGTCTTCTTTACACATGGACTGGCAGTGACTCATCTCTGAAGCCAACGGTCTTGATGGCCCACCAAGACGTTGTGCCTGTTCCTGAAAGCACCATCTCACAGTGGAACTATGCACCTTTCAGCGGCGAATTTGATGGATCATCTATTTGGGGAAGAGGTGCTCTAGACTGTAAAAATACACTGATTGCGAGCCTGGAGGCTGTGGAGACTCTGCTAGCCGCAGGATTTGAGCCACGTCGCACTATTATCCTCTCATTCGGGTTCGACGAGGAGATTTCGGGCCATTACGGAGCTTCATTCCTTGCATCTTACCTCCTCCAACGTTACGGGGAGAACGGTGTTTCGCTCATCATCGATGAGGGTGCCCCTATTCTACCTCTTTGGGGGACACATTTCGCTGTTCCGGGTGTATCCGAGAAAGGCTACGTCGATGTCCAAATCGTCGTCCGTACCAAAGGAGGTCACAGTTCGATGCCTCCTGCACATACTAGCGCAGGTATCGCCGCTGAGTTGGTCAATCTTATTGAGAAAACGCCGTATCCACCTCAGCTACATCAGGATAACCCGCTGCTAGACTTTTTATGGTGTGGTGCAGAACACGCTCCGAGTTTCATGCCAGGGTTGAAATACTTGCTACCGAAAAGAGATAGCGCAGGCGTTTTCGAGACTGCTAAGCGGCTGTTATTTCCACGGATAGTGGCACGCGTGAACCACATGGCTGGGTATTTAATATCGACAACTCAGGCGGTGGACGTGGTACATGGGGGTGTCAAGGTGAACGCACTGCCTGAGCGGACAACTGTTCTAATAAACCATCGAGTCAACATTGGAGAAACATCTGAGCTAATACGGAAGAAGCTAACTAAGCTCACTGGCATGGTAGCAAAACGACACAATCTCACCTTGCACGCATTCGATGGTTCAGAAGAACAACAGTCCTCAATTAATATTCGTTTCATGGGTAGTGTGCTCGAGCCCGCACCCGTAACTCCCATATACGCGGATGACAAGGGAAAGGATACCCCATGGTCAGTAATATCTAGCACTACCAGAGCTCTCTACGGAAAGAAGGTTGTGATGGCACCGGGCATCATGCCTGCGAATACGGATACCAAATACTACTGGAAGCTTAGTCGGCACATCTTTCGATACTCTCCAGGCTGGGATCCTAAGGTACTCTCAATTGAGGGTATACACACAATTAACGAACGAGTCAGTATTATAGCACATATCAGGACTGTACAGTGGTATGTGTCTTTCCTCAGAAGGGCGGACGAAGCAAAGTTCTCTTGAAAGTAGTGCTTGGGGACCTGCTTGCTATCCACGGTATATAGAGTCAAGGGTCGATATTAAACCTAGAAGCCAACAATTCCACGTTGCTAGTACAACTGGAGTCTGATGGAAACCCTAGTCTCGAAGTACTAGGAAGTGTGAATATAGATCTAAAATTACTCCAGCTCCATTTCTGTCCAAGTCCAAATAGACTGCGTTGCCAATAACGACTTGTGTTCGTCCTTGTGGATTTGCGCTTGTGTCAGCGGTATGTGCAGGCTTCGAACCCTTCGAATACGGGCTGCATGTGACATTTGGAATATTAGCATCTTGCCATACATCTTTGTCACTATTCGGATCCGTTCAATATACGGTGGAACGGCCATCTTACTACACGGATAGATGGTATATAGCATGCTGCGTTCTGTTCTTTTGGAGTCGCGTTTGCCCCATACGGGAACATCTCACTGGGACTTTAGTTTAAAGATATAATTCATAAAAATCATCATATAGCTAAAGAGTTCGACTGTTGCCGCTTCGTCAAGCAGACCAAACGTCTTATATCAGATTTGCTAAACCTACGTTCCAGATCAACCGTCTTCATATCTGTATCTGCTCTTGTTCGAATTTGAAACCTAAAGCACATGCTTGAACAACGGTGACCTGTCTCCCATATCGAAGAGCTCCTCCTCGGTGTACTTACTCTTGGCCTCCTCCGCAATCTTAGCCTTCTTGGCATTGGCCATCTTGTAGCTCCACTCCAGGAAAAGCGCAACCAAGAGACCTGTACCACCGAAGGCCAAACTGAGACCGAATCCGGTATGGTACTTGGGCTTTTCCTTCTCAAGATACATGAAGCTACCGACAATGCCACCGACGTTTCCGACACAGTTCATCAGCGCAATACCGATAGCTCGTCGAGAAGAGGGCGCGATGTTGTTGGCGTTCCATGAGGCAGCGGCAGCTTGGATGGGGTAGATACCCACAACAGCGAGCACAATGGCGAAGTAGGCCACTCCCTTCTTGGCCTCGAGCTCACCGTTGAGAGATATTATGACAGAGTATGCAACTGTGACAATGACCATGGGAATGGCCACGAAAGGCATTCTCCAGAAGAACCGATCTGAGATCTTGGCGAAAACGATGGCTGAAATTGCAGCGGCGACATATGGAGGAGCGGAAACAAGCTGGGCGTTCGTCGTAGTGAATCCCATTGCTTTCGTCAGGGTTGGCAATGTGAACTTAGTTCCTAAAGGTTATTAGTGGAAAGCTTATGGTGTTGTTGAAAGATGAAGTCATACCGTAAGAGAGAGCAGACTGGCATAGGAGGAAGTAGGCCTGCACATAGACTCTCCAGTTTGTGAGCACCATTCTGATATCCTTCCATCGGACGGATGTCTCTTCCTGGAAACCTCCACCTTGTTTAATAAACATTGAAAGCTCGAGAAACTTGATCTCCTCGGCGTTCAGCCATCTGGTTGAGAGAGCGGGGGTGTCGATCAGGAAGAAGAAGCAGGCAACACCAAGAATAACGGTAACAATACCCTCGAGGATAAAGATCCATCTCCATCCTTCAAGACCACCGACACCGTCCATCTGAGCGATACCAGCTGCGAGAAGACCGGAGAAGGCACCTGATAGAGCACTGGCGCAGTAGAAGTATGAGATTCGCACCGACAGGTCTTTTGGCATGTACCAGTAACTGCATAGGTAGATAGCACCTGGGAAAAAGCCGGCCCTAAAGTTATCCGGTCAGTACAAGTTCACCAGAGGCTATAGCTCAATATTTCAGAGGTAAACTTACTCGAAGATACCAAGAAGAACTCGGGTAGCCATGAGACCACCAAAGTTTTGTACAAGTCCAGTGCAAGTCATGACGATACCCCAGCAGAGGGTGAGTCCTCCGAGGTATACGGAAGGGCGCTTGAACTTCTTGAGGAGGATGTTGCTGGGGACTTCGAGGAGGACATAGGGAACGAAGACTAGATTGTCGGTCAGCACAATGACGTCTAACCAGTAGCACTCAGAAATGACTTACAAATAGACAGAATTGTATTGTATTGAACACCTGTCATTTTCAAATCATCAATCATGCCCTCGATCTTTGCGTTACCAATGTTCGCACGATCGATATGGCAAATCAGGTACAGTAAGGCAAGCATAGGCACAAGACGAACATCGACCTTGCGGAAGACCTTTTTTCGCTGCTCCTCAGTGTAGCTGTTGTAGAAGTCGGCATCTTCAGGGTCCAGACCGAAAACGCGGAAACCGCCAATCTCGATGGTTTCGGTGGTGTTCTCGAGGTGAGACGGTTTGTGGTCGCCGACCTCGACGTCGCTCTTGGAGATGGAGCTTCTGGCGGCCATGGTGGGAATGTGATGCAGGGTGAAAGCAAGTTTCTTTAAGTCGACCAGCCCAGAAGAAGTGATGCTGAGTGACGAGACTGCAAGTGATGAAGTCAAGATTGCAGCTGGGTATTATAGTCGGCCACGATCTGTGGAAAGAGGAAGAGGTCATGGCGCTAGATTAGCTCATGGCTTATCCCCCCAATCTTCCCCAGACGAACTTCCGTCCCAACCCCAGACTTGGCGGGAGTGCAAGCAGGGTATCCATGGTTGCCAAGTGCGGGGTAGCAAAGTGAAGGGTCTCATTGCACGGAAAATACACTTTCGCGGTCTTGAGGATATGCCGATTGGTGATGTGCGGATAAGCAACCAGCCACTCAGTTATCCGTTGCACATCCGAGGATTGCAATCCCGGTTACTTTTGGCACCTTCAAGGACACATCACCGTGACTCCTTTTCCTTTTCATGCTTAGTTCAGGTGATACGGAAACATGCACATGCACATGCAATCCTAATACTACACCAACCTTGCATTATGTATGTCCGTGATAACTTATCATAGCTACCCCGCACAGCATGGAGTGGCATGACAGCTCAACCTCGTCCGATTGTCCATTTCCGGGTTAAATAGTCCACCACTCAAACAAACCCAACAACATCAATATGCTGTCCATCGGCCTCAACATTTATAGAGACACACAATTTGATTACCAACAAAATGTCTCCACGCAGCACCATCAAAGACATCATCATCACCCCCGTGGCATTCCATGATATGCCCCTGCTGAACAGCGTGGGTGTACATGAGCCTTATGCTTTACGGAGCATTATCGAAGTCATCACAGAAGACTCCTATGGTCTTGGCGAATCTTATGGAGATTCGGCTCATCTAGATCGTCTGCAAAAAGCAGCAGACAAGATCAAGGGCCTCTCTGTATACAGCACAAACATCATCTACCAGAAATGTGTTGAGTCTCTTATCAGCGATACCAACACAGGCGGTGATGGGATGGGAGGAATGGTGACCACTGCTTCAGTTGCCGATAAAGTCTTCTCACCTTTCGAAGTCGCCTGTCTGGACTTACAGGGAAAGTTGGCAGGAATCTCTGTTAGCGATCTTCTTGGAGGGCGTGTAAGAGACTCAGTCCAATACTCTGCCTATCTCTTCTACAAATGGGCCGGTCATCCAGGTGATGAGGATGATGAGTACGGCGCTGCACTAGACCCTCAGGGTGTGGTGAAGCAAGCAAGAAAGATCATAGATGAATATGGCTTCAAAGCAATCAAGCTCAAGGGTGGTGTCTTCCCTCCCGCAGAAGAAGTTGCAGCCATCAAAGCCCTGCACGAAGCATTCCCCGGTGTACCACTGAGACTCGATCCCAATGCTGCGTGGACTGTCGAGACTTCAAAGTGGGTCGCTAAAGAGCTTGACGGTATTGTAGAGTACTTGGAGGATCCAGCTGGTGAGATTGAAGGAATGGCGGCTGTGGCCCAAGAAGCTTCAATGCCACTTGCAACCAACATGGCAGTTGTTGCTTTCGACCACCTCCCACCTTCAATACTGCAAAATGCTGTACAGGTCATTCTATCCGATCACCATTTCTGGGGTGGTCTCCGCAAGTCACAAACACTAGCCTCGATATGTGCTACTTGGGGCCTGTCGCTCTCCATGCATTCCAACAGTCACCTGGGCATTTCACTGGCTGCAATGACACACCTTGCCTCTGCAACACCCAATCTAGACTATGCGTGTGACACTCATTGGCCTTGGAAGCGCCGGGATGAGGATGTTGTTGTTGACGGTGCCTTGAAGTGGAAAGACGGCGGTGTCCTAGTGCCGTCTGGACCTGGTCTAGGCGTTGAACTGGATAGGAAGAGGTTAGCAAAGCTTCATCAGCAGTATCTGGATTGCGGGTTGAAGAAACGTGATGATACAACGTACATGAAGAGGTTTAAACCGGAGTTTTCTGAGAAGATTCCTCGATGGTAGGAAGGGACCATTCTAGTCATTATAATTATCCAGCAGTTACCGCCTACCAGCGTTATGTCGGGAAATGGACAGTAGATTATACATAAACAACAAAAGGTCATTTTCAGGTTTAGTTGATGAGGTTGGCATAGACTGTTTAATCCCAGCTTGAATCTTGACTTATTGAACTATTCCTTCCCACCTACAAATAGCAACAATTCACAGACTCCAGAGGCTGCAATGGCCATGATGGCTCCTGATGTCAAAAAAAGAGAGGTAGTCCCCATTCCAGTTGTCGATGTACCACCAAAGCCGAGAAAATAATACAGATGTGCCCAAAGAGGGTATATTACAAAGACCCCACAAACACTGATCAGAAATGCTGTAAACATCCAGATCTGACCCCGGGTTGGGCCATATATCTCATATATGATGCATGTAATGACAAGCATATACGTGGCAGATGGAACAACAACCAGGATGAAGTATCCATATGACAATAAGACTAGCGGTACGCTCGCGTTCATGGTGACAAGCGTAGCGAACATCATGGTGGCTATTGTAAGGGCTTGAAGACAGGCAAATAAAACAACCCAAGGCATCCATCGACAGGTCTTTGGATGGTAATAATTTCTGTTGACACAATTTTCCATGTGTTGCCGGAAACGACGCATTTCCAAAGATTCGTTTGATTCATTAAGAGCATCAATTAAGGTCGGCTCATTGTTCGCAAGTCCATAAGGACTAGTTTCGAATGTGCTAGCGGTTGAAGAAGATTGTGAGCTTGCATCGTTCAGTTGGCGTTCGAAGCATGCTTTTATGGTGGTCGCTACCGGTCCTAGTAACAGAAAAGCGGGAAGTATTTGCCCAAAAGTCCAGTCGTTTTCATCAACATTGGCCGAGGACTTGGTCATAAAAAGTTTGATTGTGCCCCAAATGGCGGACACAAGTAACCAGAACATCTGAGTATGGCATTAGTGCGTGACATCATGAGTTTGGTTAGCGCCTGACTTACATCCGATAAACTGGAAACAAGAAGATCACAATACAGCCTTAGTACAAGCCGCAATGCTACAAGGTTGTAAAGCATCACGCGACGATTAAACAGACTCCTCAGCCCCGTGGTTTCTAGGCGACGTCGTCCTAGTAGGCGAATACCGTTGACCAAATGGCCACTCAGTAACCTTCTCAGGGCTTTGAGACGGCCAGAAAGCGATTTCTGGAACTTGATCATCCGGCTGGCGAAGTTCAGAAACAAAAGAAGAATAGACATTAGTCCCGATTGAAATGCGATAGAATTAGCAAGTCCTGAGGCATCAGAATTTGATAAGTAGTACCAGTTTGTTGACCGTGAGATGTTGTAGAAGCAAATCGCGTCGGTACCCGGCAGGCTTGCGGAACCTTCTACATCGATATAAGCCCAATTAAAGAATAGCGTCGGTCCCATCGCAATAAGCAGCAGGATCGCCAAAGCTGCCATGGAACATAGCCGGATCACTTTTTCGGTGGGACGGCTATGCAGATATTTGCGTAAGACGGTAAGACCACATATATGGGTGAGGTTGGAGAACCAGGCGACGTGAGTGATGAGATAAAAGTGGTATGCTGAGATACCTTTTCGAAGATCGATGAACCCGCTGATGAGAATTCCAAGACCGGTCACGAACTGTACATCGCACATTCCCAAGATAGACTGTGAAAGAGTTCACCTTAAGCACAACACAAGTCCCATAAAATGCAAAGAACTGGCTCACCATTTCGAGGGTATTGGCCCAGACTGTATTTATATTCATGCGTCGAAGGCCTTTGCCGATGAGACTCTTTACCAAAGAGTCGATCGGGTTTGCTTTCCACTCGTTTCGATCGTCGTAATCTCCACTTGCTTGGCTGTCAGCGAAATATGGATTTTTGTTCGGATCGAAGACGCAAATGTAGTGCAGCAAGACTAGGCCGACCGCCAGCCAACCAGTTCCCAAAAACCCTGCGAGCACCTGGGCATGATTTAGAGACTGGCTTTCGTGATGGATCTAGAACGTCCAATCGGAGCATCAGAAGGATAGAGATACTTACGCCGGGCCCTGCAACATCTCCATATGGATCAAGCTCGCTGCTTCGGGCAGAAAAGGAACAGTCATAGTTCCAAGGTTTCATTTTGGTGGGCGTTTCGACACCCTGTCTGTGTTGTTAAGTGTTCGGAGGAAATCCAACTGGGGAAAGGGGGGAAGAACAAAATTCGTATTTATCGCATGCTCGTGTTTTCAGCTCAGCCTAATTTTCGTGTTGACCAATTACTTGCATGCTAAGCCTAGCCGTGAAACAGCTTCTCGGATTTACAATAATCCCTCATTAAATGGTTACACAAAGAACATGCTTCCGGCGTAAAATTCCTGGTGTTTTTTATTGTTCTATTGTTCCAATACGAAGGTCCTGGTATTGAGGTAGTAAGAGATACATGAGACGATCAGTTCATTGCTAGCTAGTGGTAGACACTCTACTTCTGATATAAACATGAAAAACAGTTCTCGAATCTCTACTAAGTAAAAGGAAGCTCGGAGAATCCAGTGTAAGACTATCCGACATTGTTCGAGTTAAGTATAAATTTCTGAAAGTATAGACTGAGGCGATAGAGGGATTATTAGAAGCCTGGATACCAATGATATCTATCTTTAGCGAAAGACCAATGAAGTTTGCAATCTCTGGCAGCCTCAAGCGTATCCTGGTCAATGATCAAACGCTCCGGGATCTCACGGGTGAAGGTGATACAGTGGCGAGCAGGAAAGATTCACATGATGAATAATGTAAGTTAGCTGGAGCGGATGAAGGAAAGGTTTGTATGTGTGAGTCTGGAGATGCTTTCCGTGGCTTTATTGATCCCTGAGTTCGTCTGCTCTGAATGGATATTTGCGTGACTTGAGACTATAGCTAATGGTATTTGTGCCCTGCAACTTTTAATTAAATACCAAGTCACAGACGGGATGCTCTTCAGATTGCTCTAATGCCCAGTTGAAACGCTGGTAACGTTTTGACTCACTATTGGGATTGGGATATGAACAGTGTCACAAGTAGCGAGAGTAAGCCCCAGCGTCAGTGATTGTTTCGAATCGGATTAAGACTCACCCTTACTGAACCATGAAATAGGAAGTACGCCAGGCTTGAAAGACAGATCAAACGCTGCATGTGTTGGAATTCTTGGTCGACAAAAGACCCTACAAGTCATTTTCATCATTTCGAAGCCTCGAGTATGTTTCAGTGGTTCTTGAAGTTACCACCAATCAGGCGAGCCCCATTTTCTGGCCCGGCATGAGTTGCAAGTGGAAATGATCCTCATAGAGAGAGGGTAACTGCATAAAAAGGAAACTGCTGTAGCACATAAAACTTCGTGGGAATTTACGGACTGGCAGCAGCCATATACGATCTGACCGAGTGCATGGGTAATCGGTTAGGCATGTTGCTCAGCATTTAATTAGCACTTAGACAGTAAACTTATAACACCCGGTTCAGTAATCTCCCACCAATGCGACGGGGTTATATCCGATTCCGTTCTAGGGTAAGTATACTCAACATAGAAACAATACGATTCTTACATACCGATATCGATGGAATTCAAATTGGGGTAGATGCCCTTGCCTCTTTTAGCCTCGTTTATTGAAAGGATGCGAAAGTTGGCTGACAGCCACGTCAGCTTAGGTGAGCACGAATTGCGAGCTTTACAAGTATATGGTTGTACGGCACCCCCGCAAACACTATCATCAACATCCATCAACCCTTACTCCAATCGTTCACCAACCACCCAAACTCTAACGCTATCATGTCTACAAACCAAGATACTGGAGAAATCAGAAAGAGAATCGAAGCTACCATAGATAGCTTCCTCCTTGCCTACGAAGACGGAAGAGAAGCCGACGATCCCTCCATCATCAACCGTGCTGTCACCCCAGACTGCACCCGGCAGCTTCTCCCCGCCTCCCTCTGCGAAGCCCTGGGTGTTCCACCAGAGTTTCTGATGCCCAATGATATGTATGAAAAGCTCTTTGCTGACGATCTTGCCCTTGGCGGCGTTTACAATACCGCTACCCAACACCTGGTCATCGACGTGGACGCCCGACGCGCTGCGGTCTCCACCACTGGGGATTTCAAATACCACGATGGGAATGTTATAGCACTGGAATTTACCTTCACGTTTTATTTTAACGACGATGGTACTAAGATTAGCAAGGTCATCGAGGTTGCTGATAGCAATGCTGTTATGAAGATGGCGGCCAAAGCTCGCACTCATGCGGAGTCCTCTGCATCCACAGTTTCAGGAAAAGGAAAAGGAGCTAAGAATGGTGACCATATAGACTTCTCAGAGACTGGGTAACGCGATGCTTGATCGGTGGAACTGATGCTCCGAGGCATTCCGGGGATCTTGAAACTGAGCTACAGGATTTCTTGAAGAAGGTAGAATTAACATTATAGTTTCGCATTGCATATTAATAAACTATAATATGCATAATGTGTGGATCAATAATGTATTTGTACTCCATAAATTACTCCGTATTATTTCGAACAGTCACTGAATTACAACAATTCATTGGTCGCGGGAGGTGAACGGAAATATCCGGGTTAATATGATACACCCGTGCACAAGCCTCCTTCCCCTAGCTTGGCCGTCCTGGAGAATTGAAAATTGTTAAAAGATAAGCATACAATAAATTTGGGGCACTGGACAGTTGTTTATTGACCCACGGGGTTGCTTATCACTGGAGTAAGTACTCCGTACTGAGCACGGAGTACGGAGTACCTTGTGGGCTACCAAGTGCCGGGCCGTCCCAAAAATAGTGATGCTGTCCAAACACCACCAATGAGGCTCTCGAGGTCCGTTTCCATTGCCGGCGTCTAAACAATTATGAGACCACTTTGTTTCGAAGAACTATAGTCCTAACGTGCGCTTTTGTGCGAAACAAAGCGCGTATTTTTAGCACGTGCCCTATCTCTGGTTTCACCCTTTTATTGTTATCAAAATGCGTCATAGCGATAAAAAGAAAATCCGATGAAACGTACTCCGTAGGTCTCAGGCAATTTCAATGAGGCGATCCTCAGGGGGTCTGATCGCGCCTCGAAGTCGATCGTGAGCAAAAGAAAGTCTTGCGCAAATTCACAAACACTCACAATAATTCGTAATATTGCTAGCTATCTTCTCCCAGCATCGATACGATGAATCTCATTTCGCATGTGAAATGAAACAATAGATCACAGATTGGCAGAGCCGCAGACTATGTCACAGCCACAGCGTGCTAAAACTGTTTGAGGATGATCTTCAAACACAGCTTCGAAATTCTCCCCTGCTAGCCTGAAGCAATCTTGGCAGCAATCTTGGCAGCAATCTACATACCCTGTTGGTGCCCAAGTGCTAAGAGCGATATCAATATCCTTACCCATCTACGATGGCACCCTCACGATCTGATTGGTGGTATCCACTGGCCACGTAGAATTGAACCTCGAAGAACGCGAGTCAGGTGACTTTATTCAAGACTCCAGTGGAGCTCGCAGAGTGGTTTTATTGGCTCACCGTTGATCTTCGAGACGATCTCATCGATATACGACAAGGGAGCCCGGGGAGCTCCTGAGCTATATTGTTTTGGTGGTTTTATACCAGGTTATGAGTATGGCATAGACTATCCGTGTGTTCCCGTTGGCTGAACGGGTTCTAGGAGCCTTGTATAGCCTCTCCAAACAGTGGAGTGCTTCTGCGGCTCAGCTCCTAACCGTCGTCCGGCAGCTTGCGTGTCACTGAAGATCCAGCGGCCGGTATCATAGCACAGACTCACAATTGCGTGTGCAAAAGTTCCGAGACATAGGAGGCTCTTATCAGCCTCCTTTGATTCCGCCAGTATTTATATATCGTGCCAAGCCCCTGAATTCTAGCTTTCTTGCTGCATCAATTGCACAACGGCCTGAACTCTGTTTCTATTCACATAAAGTCTGTCCAACTCGGACTCACTATTGCATATACTTTTAACCTTTAAACCTACCATTCCTCTTCTATTTTAAGTCACTTTTTCATCGCATAAAAGGTTCTCGTTCACATCAATTTCCTTCATCATGGTTTTCGAACACCAACACGACACAACACCAAACGACCCAAGCATGGATCGCAACAGCTATAACCTCGACAACATGACAAACGATCATCTGGACCATCATCGGCCAGAAACACCACGGGATATGGAGTCCGGGGTCTCAACACCAACATATGTCAAGGCCCACAACGAAGCACCCACATTCGACATCTACGATCCGAACCGACCGAAGTATGGGCTGCGTCAACGTCTCAAGCACTTCACATGGGCTTGGTATACACTCCCTATGAGCACAGGTGGTCTATCACTTCTTGTCTTTGCACAGCCAAACCAATTTCCAGGTCTCAAGACCATTGGCCTCGTTATCTATATCATCAACCTACTCATCTTCACTACTGTTACCATGACAATGGTCGCGCGCTTTCTCTTCCATCCCGGAACACTAGTCAAGTCTTTGACACACCCTCGTGAAGGCTTCTTCCTTCCCACATTTCTCCTATCAATAGCCACCATCATTACCAGTACCGACCGTTATGCGATACCGAAGAATGACTCGAATCTCGTCTGGGCCGTACAAGCATCATTCTGGGCGTACGTTGTTGTCACTCTACTTCTTGCAATTGGGCAGTACAGTTATGTATTTGCCGCTCACAGCTTCTCACTCAACACTATGATGCCTACTTGGATTCTACCCATCTTCCCTATCATGCTTTCAGGAACTATCGCATCCGTCATTGCTGAGACCCAACCTACTGTTGCCGCTGTGCCTATCATCGTTGCAGGACTTACCTGCCAAGGTCTTGGACTCAGCGTGGCTGTTATGATGTATGCCCATATGATCGGACGTCTGATGCAAGCCGGCCTGCCCAATAGAGAGCATCGCCCAGGACTGTTCATGTGCGTCGGTCCACCTGCTTTCACCGCACTGGCCTTGATAGGTATGGCCCAGGGTCTACCTGACAACATCGACTTCGTCAGAGACGGGACATTCATTGATGTATCTATTGTTAAGCTCATGGCTACGATGGGTGCTATCTTCCTGTGGGCTCTGAGCTTGTGGTGGTTTGGCATCGCTGCTGTCGCTGTTATCCAGTCTCCCCCTAAATATTTCCATCTTGGATGGTGGGCTATGGTTTTCCCCAACACTGGATTTACCTTGGCTACTATCTCTATCAGTAAGGCTCTTGGAAGTGCTGGTATCGGATGGTTCGGAACTGGAATGAGTATTATGATATTCTGTGCTTTCTCTTTCATTCTCTATAGCCATGTGCGGGCTATCATCAGTCAAGACATCATGTACCCAGGACGGGACGAGGATGTGGAGGACCACTAGACTCGGATTTGCTTCTTTTTCTGTTTATCCTACATAGCCACTTGCTTTTTCTATACCCGTCATCAGCGATTTCTTCTATAGAATAGACTTTCTTTCATGCTCAAAACTTCGCCTACGTTCGCAGTTCTAAGACCCCTGATAGTAAAACTTCAGCTTCTATCTACAAAGGTGATCTCAGCGTTGGCTTCGTATAACAATAAGATTCATTCAACTTTTGGAAGTCATCACGGCGCTAAGCTACGCGAATATCCTTTGATACTCTCGGCACGCAGCCAAAACCTACTCCGGTTTCCATTGCATACGACGATTGGTGATAAAACTAAGGAGACGCAATATTATTGACTATCTTTTACTACCTCGATTTGCGTACTCCAATGTTAGCCTAAACTGCCTCAAACTTTGTAACAGGTTTTCTGTGATCTTTGCTAACGTGGTATTCTGACCCACCTGTGTGCTTACGCTGTCACAGCCTACTCAAGTCGTCCACTTATACTGCTACCCAAGACCAAGATCTTGGGCAAAAAAAAGTCTGTTGGTGGCACAGCATCTGAAACGCTTTGTACCATCACCATTTCGCACTGACCAGTTTATCATTATAACACTCTGGCGGCTATCTCCGACACTCCGAGTTCCAGATCTGATAAGGCTATCTCGGAGTCCCACGTTTTCTGCTCCGTAAACGGTTTCGATTGAAACGGCGCGCGCCTATATCAAGACCAGGGAACTACAAGTCTTCCCAGATAGGAAGTTGGGTAAGAATCGGATGCATTCACGTAATCAAGACTGAGCCCCTCTTCTTGGCTGGCTGCGGATAAATGTGGATGACTACAGACGTGCAAGCATGGAATTGTTAGCTAATGCTACCTTTTACTGCTGCCCACAAGTGAGGAAATTCTTTGCATCGTAAAATTCACATTAAAAGTCTCAAAATGTCTGACTTGAACAGTGAACAGCTGCCAGCTCTCCCTTCTGATCTCACGCCAGAATGGTTTGAAGCCAAACTCGGCCACAAGATCAAATCAGTGGAGAACACGCGAAACATATGGGGCACAGCGAGTAAGCTCTTCTATACGATCACATACGAAAATGAGAGCCAAGAGGAGAGGCCAACAGACGTTTGCGTCAAGGGAGTCTTCGACCCCAAGATGATCGAAGCCCAGCCGTGGACGGTCAGTCTGGCTCAACGAGAGGCAGAGTTCTTTTCAAAAGTAGCTCCCACTGTTGACCACATGATCTTTCCCAAAGGCTGGTGGAGCGGAACCAGTGAAACTCAGGGCATTGCCATCATGAACGATCTCGTCAGCGAAGGGTGCACGTTTCCCGCAGAAGTTGCTTCGTATCCAGTTGACAAGGTCAAGAATGGAGTCGAACAATTGGCTGGCCTTCACGCGCAGTACTGGGGGCAAAGTCAAGA
The DNA here is from genome assembly GCA_900312805.1 of Fusarium torulosum. NCBI lineage: Eukaryota > Fungi > Ascomycota > Sordariomycetes > Hypocreales > Nectriaceae > Fusarium > Fusarium torulosum. The sequence continues at coordinate 56,598 of ONZP01000272.1, forward strand.
AGATCATCCTTGTGAGACTGCTCGTGTATCATTTCCCTGTCATGTGCTAACAGATATTAGGGATCTGGAACAACTACGACCCTGCAATGACATTCATGTGCAGATCGTGGGATGAAGTTGTTAGGCGACCTGGTCGACCTACTCTACCAGATTATCTGATGGATGGTGCTCGATGTAACGAGGCTTTGGACCGCTACTACGCTGAGCGCAACCCACGTTTCCGTACTTTGCTGCACGGCGATACCCACATTGGCAACATCTACTTTACAGCTGACGGACGTATTGGCTTCCTGGACTGGTCTGCTTTCCACTTTGGCTCATGCTTTCATGATGTTGTTTACCACATGACGGCCATGCTCAGTGTTGAAGATCGCAGAGCACATGAGATGGAAATCCTCGATCACTATCTCGAGACGCTACACAAGCTTGGAGGGCCCAATTTCGATCGACACAACGACCCTGAGGTTATGGTTGAGTATCGACGTTCTTTTATGACCAATGTCATTTGGCTCATCTGTCCAGATGGCCTACAGAGTAAAGAGCGTGTTGCTTCTCTATGCGAGCGCACTGTTGCTACCTATGATGACCATAAGGTCATTGATGTGATCCTGGGTCAAAAGAAGCCAGATGCTTGAGTTAGGTTTGAGGGATATCTGGTGGTATAGCCACTTACTATCTTCTCTGAATGCTATATCAATGTATCGAAAGAGCATACTCTGTAACAGAGTAAAGGTGGCCTGTAGATGAAGGAATTGCGCCTCATAGCATATGGGGTTTAGTCACATTGCGTCATTGTATTTGACCATTTTGACCTTTCGCGACGTGATGATTACGTGCTTCATAATGACCTGACACAGATCAAAAATGAGAGACGTCCATGACCGAACCACTACGTCGATGAGATGAATCACTCGTAGTCAAGTCATGACGTTCATGATTAATATCACATAAAATAAAAACATTCCGCCATATTATCAATTCTTTTCTCTGCATCACTCATCATCCAACCACTAAACATCAAGAATCATGCGCAACTCACGATCTATTCTAAACATCTTCAGGGCTCAGTCAATTGTCCCAAGGCAGTTCTCAACGATGCCCGCGTTCCGACAAATTGAGCGCGGAAACGGCGAGGAAGCCGCAAAGTCCCATGCCACCGGTACATCCAAGGTGCCAGAGAGTGTGCAAGAAGCTGTCCCTAAAGGCGTTGAAGAGGCGCTCCCCGACTCTGTATGGCTACACTCCTTGACAAAAGTTGAGAAGAGGGACTGACGGTTTACTAGATTCATCCTACTGGCTCCGATCCTGGACAGTCCACCCGCAAGTCGCACGCCAAGGGCGGTGGCAAGGAGTCTGTTGTGCCCCAGAAGATCCAAGAGATACTCCCCGAGTCAGTTGAAAGAGCTGTGCCCAATGCCATTCACGATACGGGTGATGCACCTGTTACGGGCAACAAGAATTAGGAGCATCATATGGAATCCCAAAGTTTATCCTATGGAATGACGCTTTTTGATGCAATATTAGTATACACTTAGTTAATGAGAAGAAATCACTTACTTATTCACTTGCATCGATTCGATGACGCTTTCAAATACTAAACAACGAGAATCTTCAGCATATACGTGTTATAAGAAAAGTGATTGGCCTTAGCTAAAGATCGATTATGAGATTACATAGGCTCACTTATCTATATAACTTTAACTAAGTTGAAGCCTTTGTGGCTATGAGAATCATGACGAAGTCTATCCCCATTCGTATTCCTTGCATTAAAGCTGATCACTTTTTACTCTGTTTCTTCTGGAAACACTTCTCACAAAGTGATGACTCGACATCCCGCGTGTCCACATCTGTCTTTCCGCAAGCGCCAACTGTATTTCCTTTCGCAATGGCTGCGGCGCAGATAACAGGCTGCCAGGTTTCATTGATGATACGGTAGCACTGTTTGCAGAGGATTCGAGTATGTATTTGCTTGCACATGGTGAAATTGCGTGTAAAGGTCACTTTGGTCTTGTCTTTGAGGATGCTGTGTGCAGTTTTGTGAGATTATTCGAGATTTATGCGGTGCGTTGGTACTTGTACTGAAATGCAAGAAAATAAAGGAAACCGGAGCAATATTTATACTTATTTTGAGTACTTGATTAAATGTCGCATTATAGTTGTATGCTTTTAATCAGAACGGCTTGATAGTAGTCGTCTTTTGGTACGCAGCCATTCCTGGCAGTTAGCGAATGGTGTTGAGGCTGCGAGCCACTACTAACGAACAGTTCTCGTCTCTTAGTGTTTGATAAGAGTTGTTATCTGAAGTACAGAAGGTCCACTGTTCCCAATGCTCCTGTGGTGATGTGATACTTCCGCATACAAGTTGGCCAGGTTCTAGCTTTGTGTCATATTCACGCTTGGGACCAACGGCATAATCTGAAACTTTTCGACATCTTACGTTTATTGCTATCCAGCGTCTTTATGCTGCTATGTTTCAATAAGACGTAAAGGCTGTGCATGCTATACCAATAGTGTACTTTATCACTATTTTCTTCCTTGCATCGCATCACGCCAGCCTTCAATACCTAGGTTCAAAGACATTCAACCACGGTCGATCCTTGCGCAGAGAAGCCTCAGCAATCCACTCTAAGACGTCTCTAAACCGATGAAATGGGATAAAATCTAAGTCCCACGGAGTCCAGTGGAAAAATACATGGTCCAGGTCTCGATAAGCTTCCATACTACCATATGTCTCCTGAATGAGATTATCAAGCTCACGCCGTTGGATCTCATTTCCCTCTTGATAAATCTTGAGAAAGCAATCCTTCGATGGCTGGATGAGGTCTGGGGTCAGGAGAAAGATATAGCCAGGGGCTTAACCTTCCAATACATCCCCGACAAACTCAACCAGTGACCTGCTCCGATTTCAGGCCACCAGAGACTGTTGTTCGATCATCTCTTTGGTTCGCCAACAGGCAGAAGAGGGAGTTCGTTACCAGCCAGAAAGTCTATATCCAGCCAGCAAACGTCCTCGGTACTAGCAAAGTAATCAAAAATATTCTAGCCATTCCATGCCGATCCGAGGCCGTTCGTAACAGAGAGGAACTCTTTGTAGTCTTGAGGCAGTATCACGTCGAGTCGCTTCTCCAAAGAAACTATATCTGGACGGGTGCATCCTGCTCTGAAAAGCCCATGGGGGTAATTGGGCCGCGGTGGAAAGTGGCCAGCTGGGCGATACGCGTCCAGCCTATCGTAAAGACAGTTCTTGAAGGTATTCTTGCTGAACCTTTCAAGCCATAGCTTCCGACCCTGTTCCTCGACTTTCTAGGGCTTTTCCTCAGTGCGCTCCTCTTCAGGGATCTAGGATGGCAACGACAAAGTTGCTTCCCATGCAAAGACCATACAGGGCTTCAAAAACGGGCACTTCTACTCTGGATATTGGGAAGGGTCAGTTCCATTGTGTCCGAGACAAGAAGGAATGAAGATAGCGCTGATTTATTGCTTGTTTGTTAAATATACTATAAGTATATTTAAAAGAATGACGGACGATTCAACAGCCAGACCAAGACCAAGATCCACGCCGCCCCCAGCCACAACACCGCCAGCCACACCC